>MU264740.1:2500-20691 GCA_020310875.1 Ceratopteris richardii
GGTCTCCGTCGTCGACGCTGTCGTCTAAGCTCCTCTACTCTGTGTAATGTGACACCCCGCATCGAGCTTGGGGTCCTCGAGTGGCTGTGGGTCTGAAAAAATCTGTAATAGAAGTCTGGGGGACCAAGTGTATGTCCATCCGCTGCTGGAGAAGTGATGCACGGCGGCGCTAGAGCTCTACTAAGAAACGACCTAGAGGGCGCTGGTCCTCTGTCCCCAATAAAGCCCTGATCTCTCTGGGCCCCCTGAAGAGTTGTGGGTAGCGGTCTCTGATGTCCTCATATGCCTGGCATCTACATGTGTAGTGCTCCTCGTCCTCCACCTCCTCTCTACATATCCTGCATAATCTCTCGTCCCTCGGGGTATGTGTGGCTCGCCCAACCTCAATCTCGAGCTGGTGTGATGATACTCTGAGCTGCCCAATGGCCACTCTCTCAGCTGGTGCCATATATGTATCCATGTATCGTGGTCTCTGAATGAAACCATCCGCTGTCACAGTCAGGAAGTGCTCTTTGTAGTGTTGCCTCTTTGTGGGAAGAGGCTCCCGTGGTGCTATCCATGTCTCCCTGACGTGTATCTGTAGTAGGTCCTGACGGATGATCCTATTCCTCTCCGAACGAGAGAGGGTAATGTGGGGGGAAGAGAGGTCATACTGAAAAGGGGGGAGATCCGTAATGCTCATGCCATGGTCCGCTAACCATCGGTAAGTCTGTGCATACCATACTCTCTCATGCCCTGTCTCTTCCACATGTCTAGAGCTCTCAAATGCAAGCCTGGTGAGTCTGCTGGTGGGGAGCTCTCTAACTCTCAGAATAAAGGTCACCAACTAGAAGAGGGCCTCCACTAGCATCGGTGGTGTGCCAAGCTCAGCTCGTATAATGTCATGTGGAACGGAGGGCTTGCTGCGCAGCAAGCGTGAGATCATGGTGATCTGGGGCCTCTCAATCCACGCCCACATCGCCTCTGTGATCCCTGGTGCCCATACTGCCGCTGCGTACATCAATGCAGGTGTCACCAGAGTGTCAAGAGAGAGAGAGAGAGACACAAAAGGAAAAATACCATTAAAAAATACACACAAGCACAAGTATTAAAAAAAAATACACACAATGCATGTGTGTGTGTGTGCGCGTGCGCGCGCAGCGCGCGAGAGAGAGAGAGAGAGAGAGAGAGAGAGAGAGAGAGAGAGAGAGAGAGAGAGAGAGACACAAAAAAAAATACCATCAAAAAATACACACAAGAACAAGTATAAAAAATAAAGTGTTTTTATAGAATAGGAAAAATACTTGCAACTCCCAAACCGAGCACTCGTATACAATGGATAAAGACTCCCCCAAAAAAATGAGGATAAGTGCCAACTTCATAGACAACGTAGAAGCTAAACTGATCACAACATGGCCAAATCCTAGGGACGCAAAGCATGTGCATTGGCCCTATGCCATTCAAACATACATAAAAGAAAGAGGGGGGAGAAAAAAAAAAGGCCATCACCACATCTTGAAGGAAACATCATTCACTCTAGATAACGAAACATCCCTATATAATTCAAGAGATACCCTCCATTATTATCTATATATGACTCCAAGATTCCCTCCAGACGATCATGATTGGCCCTATATTGGCCAAGTTATATGGGGCGGTACTAGAGATAGAGTTGAGTACTCTCACTGAGAGGAAGGGTATCAAGGCTCTAGGACAGGCATGTTAGCGATTACTCTACCATTGACCACATCTTCACTCTAAGATGCCTGATCGACCGGGCAAGGGTGAGGAAGAGGAGATTATATTGTTGCTTTGTGGACTTCCGCAAAGCATTTGACACTGTTCCAGGGGACGACTCTTCAGACGACTACTTGATATCAGAGCTCGGGAGGAGATGATATGGGGGATCTATGCCTTATACGAGAGAGTATATCCCAGTTCTTTCAGCGAGCTGAGCTACATCAGAGAGGACTCACGCTTCACCAGGCGGCAGCACAGAGAGCACGATGCCGACCATGCATGGTCGGATATCATCGACCACGCCTATATCAGGAGGATATCTCATGCATCAGGACAGCCTACGACCACATGATGGAGCATAGGCATACCACAACCCCCTGGGTTGTCTTCCTTCAGGAGGCACTCAGACCACCACCGATGTACCACATACTACACCCTGACGTGTCTGACGCGTGCACCTGACGTGCCTGACGCGTGCATCGACGCGTCTGATGCGTGCAGCTGACGCATCTGACACCTCTGACGCGAGCATCTGACGTGTCTGACGCCTCTGACGTGAGCATCTGACAGCTCTGACACCTACATCTGACACCTCTGACACATGCATCTGACACCTCTGGCATGCAGATCTGACGCGATCTGGCTTCTGTGACACGACCTGGCATCTCTGATGTACAGAAGCTCTGGCTCTGACACGAACAGCAGTACAGTACAGTACAGTAGATCTGAATAACTCGCACCTGGGAGTTGTTTGAAAAAAACTGTTCTGCTCGTGAAACATGACTACGAGGTGTTAGGGTTTTGCCTACAGTGGACACCACTTTCATCTATTAAATATATAAGCAGACAACAACATGGCACGATTGGAAAAACAAGAAGCAGAAGACATGATAGCTAAAGCAATTAGAGAGGCAAAGAAGGAGGCAGACAGAGTACTCAATCAAGAAATGAGGAAGGCCATAGACAGAATCAGAACCCTAGAAGAGCGTGTCAAAATTCTTGAAGAAGACCGAGATGAATGGAAAGCTGAGACACATAAACTTCGAGAAGAAATCATTCAGCTCAAGGTTTCCCAAGAAGAAGGAGAGATCACAAAGCTAGATGACTTAAAAGAGGAAATCAAGAATGATTGGAAAATGGATATGCAAGAACACATCAAATCAGAGATGGAAGCAACACAAAATAGTTGGGTGGAAGTAGTAAGTAAACATATTAAAAAGGAGGTCAAGGAAGAAGTGAGGAAGGAAGTCAAAGAAGACGTGAAGAAAGAAGAGCTGACCCGGGTTCAGGATACACTCGAGGAGGAGAGACTTCGAAACATTCGAAGACTCCACATTCGGATTACGGGCCTACCCGAGGGAGCATCACCGGAGGCGGACGCCACCGACATTTGCCGTCGACTTGGATACGAGAGCATGCCCTTCACAGGCGCATGGCGTGTTGGGAGGGATACATCCCGTTCGCGAGCACTCATCCTTCATATGAGCTCCGAGGAGACACGGACCGCCTTTTTTAGACGCCGATCAGTACTACGTGGACTACCCGGCGGCACTTTTAACATGGATGAGGACCTCACGAGGATACAGGTAGCACATAGACGTGCTTGCATGCCACAGATACTCAAGGCACATCGAGAGGGAAGGAAGGCCTTTTACCGTGATGGTAAGGTCTTCATAGACGGACACCCTATCAAATAGGGCCACGCGGCCTATGAGACATCATTACACAAGGAGGCACCACTCAGAGGAGTGGTATGGAACTACAACGGGGCACTCTGGACGCGGCCAGATAGACTCGAGGAGATCTTGGAGTCACATGACTTTGCTTTCATCACTGAGACCCATGAAAGCCCTGAGAGAGGCCTACCTCGCATTGCAGGCTTTCATTGGGAATCTGCATTCCGGACCACGACTAGACAGAGTACAGCGCGAGGGTCGGGTGGGGTGGCCATCGTATTTAGACAGGAGATACAGAGCCGGATCCATATTATCGGAAGAGATGAGGAGGCATGATATATGTGGGTTCGCATGTAGATAGCACAGGGGAGCTGGATTTACATTGCTATATGCTACTTCCCTCCAGGCGGATCTCGATACGCAGGACAGGATCTTGGGGGACCGATCCGAGACAGAGACTCACCATACACAGCACTTTCAGATGAGATACTACATTTCAGCACACTAAGTGAAGTCTTCCTCATGGGGGACTTCAATGGACGCACTCAGTCACATCAGTGCGATGCATATGACATGGATCACCCACATCTCATGAGAGCCAGAGACCCAGAGGAGATGAGCACCAGCAGAGTATCGGCAGATATGGGTCAGGATACCACAGGGTATGGCAGACATCTGCTTGAGCTAGGTAGCCGACATCAGCTCTTATATATAACGGGATGCATCCTTGGCCAGGTTCGGGCGGACTTACTTGCTTCCCTCACGGCGGAGGCGAGAGAGCAGTGGACTACATTTTGGGTACCACCTCTGGAGCTTCACTCATCACCTCACTTACTATTGGACCACGCCCACTTGTTGCTGACCATACATTTATCACATTCACACTCTCATCTCCTATTCCATTAGACCCTCCCTCACCCAATGAGACACACATCACGATACACTTCACACACGAGCTCTCACACGTTTATGCACACCATTTACACACCCGCGTACTCTCCCTCGATCCACTCTCACCCTTGGATACACTTACATCACAGTTCACCACCATCCTACACGACTCAGCTCTCTGCAGTTTCCCACACCGCACATATATACACCCTCCACGCACAGGTTCCATGCCTCAGAACCGCTGGTATGATGTAGATTGCCGCGAGCTACGGAAGCACCTATGCATTTTAGAGCATAGAGGGGATATTACACACACACAGGCACAACGTCGCATGCAGAGCCTTACTCGCCGCAAACGGCGAGATTGGGAGGAGAGACAGTACTGGGACATTTATCATTTACTCATGAGTCGAGACACTGCAGTGGCATGGCGACATTTGAGAGAGAAGAGACAGCAGACACCCATCCGAGACCCGAGCACTTGGCATAGCTATGCACAGAGCCTATATGAGATCCCAGACCAGTCCCCCATTCCCAGACCACAGAGCTCACGTCCTACTACCTCTGACTTCTTCACACCCACTATGGTGGGACGCGCTATTGCCCGTCTACAGCATGGCAGGGCCCATGACCTTTTCGGTTTACAGGCTGAGCACCTCATCTACGGAGGCATGACCCTTGCACCGCTCATTGCCCACCTCTTCAACCGTGCACTGGTTGAAGGGTTCCCTGACTCATGGACTGAGCACACCATAGTGCCCATTCATAAGTCAGGAGATACTATGGATCCAGCTACGTACCGGACGATCATGATTGGCCCTATATTGGCCAAGTTATATGGGGCGGTACTAGAGACAGAGTTGAGTACTCTCGTTGAGAGGAAGGGTATCAGAGCTCCAGGACAGGCAGGCTTCAGACGAGATTACTCTACCATTGACCACATCTTCACTCTGAGATGCCTGATCGACCAGGCAAGGGTGAGGAAGAGGAGATTATATTGCTACTTTGTGGACTTCCGCAAAGCATTTGACACCGTTCCGAGGGGACGACTCTTCAGACGACTACTTGATATCGGAGCTCCAGATGAGATGATATGGGGGATCTACGCCTTATACGAGAGAGTATCTGGCAGAGTCAGATGTCCGGGGGGCTTATCTAATCCACTTGCTAGCACTATCGGGGTGAAGCAAGGATGCCCTTTTTCACCCACCCTCTTTGGTCTCTACATTGATGAGATAGTGGACTACATACAGCAGCAGGGGGTGATGGCATTGAGGTACGTGGGTCCACTGTCCGTATTCTTCTATACGCTGATGACATTGTACTGGTTTCAGAGTCTGCAGAAGGTCTACAGCAGCATCTACATGGCCTAGATGACTTTTGCACACGCAGAGGGTTATCTGTGAACCTTGGTAAAACCAAGGTCATGATCTTTCATACATCAGCACAGGTACGCAGACATAGTTTGTTCACAGCAACAGTTGGACCGATTGAGGTGGTCGGATCATATGTTTACTTGGGAGTGACATTTACAGCAGCATCAGGGGTCTTCTCTATGTCTCAGGCAGCACGTGACCGCATAACACGTGGGTATGCAGCACTTGCCTTGATGGAGAGACAGTGCCACCAGGCATATTTTCAGGAGCCCCGCACAAAGGGGTGGCTCTTCGACACTTTGGTTACACCCGCCCTCATGTATGGGGCAGCCATATGGGGACCACGATTAGCCGCATCAGTATGGACAGCATTAGAGAGGCCACAGGTCCTCATGATTTCCAGACTTATCCGCAGCAAGCCTTCAGTACCACATGATATCATTAGAGCAGAGCTAGCTACACCTCCAATGTTAGTTGAGGCACTATTCCAGACAGTATGCCTATTACACAGACTCCGGAGCATGGATACAGAGCGCATTGCTTATCCAGCTTTCCAGGCATCACGGGACATGGCATTAGCAGGCGACACCTCCTCATGGTATGCACATACACGAGCTTGGCTGGCCCACCATGGCATTGACATAGACAGGCTACCACCACTACAGTACGACTCTCATGCACCCACCTACTCGCTCTCTCATCGGGGGAGGAATAGGGTCATTCGTCAGGAGATATGGCATACATACATACAGAGGACATGGGTGAGCCCTAGGGATACATTGCCACCAAAAATGCTCTATTACCGTGAGCATTTTCTACATATATCGGACGAGGGCTTCATCGAGATTCCGAGATACATGCAGACATATCTACCCCACCACCTTCGAGTAGTCATCGGGAAGCTCCAGGTTTCATCACATCAGCTGGAGATTGAGAGGGGTCGATCCAGGGGAGTCCCCCGTGAGGAGAGGTGGTGCCCAATATGCCAGACAGAGGTAGAGAGTGAGGAGCATTTTGTTATCAGATGCGCAGCATACTTAGACCTACGAGCACAGTTCCAGATAGAGGAGTCACTCCCGTTATGCATGACTATGGAAGACCAGCGACGCTTGGGACGCTTCCTCGCAGTAGCATACGAGAGGCGAGATCATTCACTCCAGCCCACACATCAGCCACGGGTGAGTACGCAGCAGACCATTACCCAGTTTTTTCAGCGGGCTGAGCCACATCAGAGAGGTCCATCTATAGGGCTCACGCTCTACCAGGGAGCAGCACAGAGAGCACGGCGCCGACCACGCATGGGCGGATATCATCGACCACGACTATATTAGGAGGATATCTCACGCATCAGGACAGCCTACGACCACATGATGGAGCATCGGTGCACCACCACCCCATGGGTTGTCTTCCTTGAGGAGGCACTCAGACCACCCCCGATGTACCACATACTACACCCACCTCCACCCATTCACCAGTAGCTAGGGTGTTTAGCACGGCGCCGACCACGCATGGGCGGATATCATCGACCACGACTATATTAGGAGGATACCTCACGCATCAAGACAACCTACGACCACATGATGGAGCATCGGCGCACCACCACCCCATGGGTTGTCTTCCTTGAGGAGGCACTCAGACCACCCCCGATGTACCACATACTACACCCACCTCCACCCATTCACCAATAGCTAGGGTGTTTTACTCACACTTTTACTCACATGTCCCCCATGTATTAGGTGGCCACTATCTGCAGAGTCAACGCCACGTCTCCCCAGCCTTTTCCAGCCTTATATATCTGTGTCGCGATATACTTTTTATTTCATTTCATCCTCCACACCATCGAGCCTCCCCTCCCTATGCATATCATATTTGTATCTCACCCATTGAGCATATAGAGTGCATACCCATAGCACCCCACACCCTTGATACCAGCTACTATCCCTCCTTTTATACCCGTTTGCAGTACTCACACTTTATTTTCGTTTTGGATCACAGTGGATTGGATCATACTGATGTATATGTTTTGTCTCATAGGCCGATTTTGGCCTCTAATAGACGTTAAAAAGTCTTTCTTTCTTTCTCTCTCTCTCTCTCTCTCTCTCTCTCTCTCTCTCTCTCTCTCTCTCTCTCTCTCATCTCTCTCTCTCTCTCTCTCTCTCTCTCTCTCTCTCTCTCTCTCTCTCTCTCTCTCTCTCTCTCTCTCTCTCTCTCTCTCTCTCTCTCTCTCTCTCTCTCTCTCTCTCTCTCTCTCATACATCAGCACAGGTACGCAGACATAGTTTGTTCACAGCAGCAGGTGGACCGATCGAGGTGGTCGGATCATATGTTTACTTGGGGGTGACATTTACAGCAGCATCAGGGGTCTTCTCTATGGCTCAGGCAGCCCGTGACCGCATCACACGTGGGTATGCAGCACTAGCTTTGATGGAGAGACAGTGCCACCAGGCATATTTTCAGGAGCCTCGCACAAAGGGGTGGCTCTTTGACACTTTGGTTACGCCAGCACTCATGTATGGGGCAGCCATATGGGGACCAGGATTAGCTACATCAGTATGGACAGCATTAGAGAGGCCACAGATCCTCATGATTGCCAGAGTTATCCGCAGCAAACCTTCAGTACCACATGATATCATTAGAGGAGAGCTCGCTGCACCACCGATGCTAGTTGAGGCACTATTCCAGACAGTATGCCTATTACACAGACTTCGGAGCATGGATACAGAGCGCATTGCTTATCGTGCTTTTGAGGCATCACGTGATATGGCATTAGCAGGCGACACCTCCTCATGGTATGCACAGACACGAGACTGGCTTGCCCATCATGGCTTTGACATAGACAGGCTACCACCACTACAGTACGACTCTCATGCACCCACCTACTCACTCTCTCATCAAGAGAGGAATAGGATCATTCGTCAGGAGATATGGCATACATACATACAGAGGCATGGGTGAGCCCTAGGGGTACATTGCCATCGAAAATGCTCTACTACGGCGAGCATTTTCTACATATATCGGGCACGGGCTTCATCGAGATTCCGAGATACATGCAGACCTACCTTCCCCACCACCTACGAGTCGTCATTGGGCAGCTCCGGGTTTCATCACATCAGCTCGAGATTGAGAGGGGTCGGTCCAGGGGAGTCCCCTGTGAGGAGAGGTGGTGCCCAGTATGCCAGACAGAGGTAGAGAGTGAGGAGCATTTTGTTATCAGATGTCCAGCATACTTAGACCTACGAGCACAGTTCCAGATCGAGGAGTCATTCCAGCTGTGCATGACTATGGGAGACCAGAGACGCTTGGGACGCTTTCTCATAGCAACATACGAGAGGCGAGAGAGGTCACTAAAGCCCATACATCAGCCACGGGCATAAGCGTACCACCACCCCCTGGGTTGTCTTCCTTCAGGAGGCACTCAGATCACCACCGATGTACCACATACTACACCCACCTCCACCCATCACCAGTAGCTAGGGCGTTTTACTCACATTTTGGATCCCCCATGTATTAAGTGGCCACTATCTGCAGAGTCAGAGCCACGTCTCCCCAGCCTTTTCCAGCCCTATATAGCTTTGTGTAGCGATATACTTTTTATTTCATTTTATCTTCTACACAGGGTTACTACACTTGTACATGGTTTTTGTCTCATAGGCCAAGTTTGGCCTCCAGAAGACGTTAATATGACTTTCTTTCTTTCTTTCTTTCTTTCTTTCTCTCGTCACCATCGCGCCATGGAGGAGAGACGATTCCAGATGATGGCTGATCCCGCTGCAGCTATCACAATGGCCCTAACTCCACCTCCACCTATGTATCACATCTTACAACCACCCACTAGCACAGGATGGAGCTAGTTAGTCGTTTCAGATGCATTCCCATGCTTGTTGTAATACCCCTTTGCATATAGACTATCATAGATATCGCACTCCATACACCCCCCCCCAACTTTCATGGGTATCTCCACACGCATATCACGGAGATATGTATCAGCTTTACCAGTTTCTTTTTCAGCACTTTTATCTTCTTTGATAGACAGAAGATAAACCCATGTACATCGATTTGTCTCATAGGCCGAGTTCGGCCTCCTAATAGACGTAAAAACACTTTATTTCTCTCTCTCTCTCTCTCTCTCTCTCTCTCTCTCTCTCTCTCTCTCTCTCTCTCTCTCTCTCTCTCTCTCTCTCTCTCTCTCTCTCTCTCTCTCTCTCTCTCTCTCTCTCTCTCTCTCTCTCTCTCTCTCTCTCTCTCTCTCTCTCTCTCTCTCTCTCTCTCTCTCTCTCTCTCTCTCTCTCTCTCCCGCGTCAGAGGGCGTCAGATCCGCGCGTCAGAGGGCGTCAGATCCGCGCATCAGAGGGCGTCAGATCCGCGCGTCAGAGGGCGTCCGATCCGCGCGTCAAAGGGCGTCAGACCCGCACGTCAGAGGGAGTCAGATCCGCGCGCCCGAGGGCGTCAGACCCGCGCGTCAGACCTGCTCTACCTGTGCGTCAGATCCGCGTGTCAGAACGCGTCAGACCCCGCGTCAGAGCGCATCAGACCCGCGCGTCAGAGAGAGAGAGGGGAGCAGCCCCCCTCTTTCTTCATCTCGAGGGGAGGGTGAGGGAGGGGACCCTCTCCTTGAGCTTTCCAGCACCCTTCTCCTTGCTCCCTTGTCTACAGCAACAACATGGAAGGCAGGAAAAGCTTTGCCTCTGCCCTGTTGCACCAGCCGCTTTCTATACCAACCCCAGTCAACAAACCAACAGCATGGGAGTCTTACTTACTCCAAGAACTGAAGAAACTCCAAGGAGAAATGGCAGCAATGAAGCAGGAAATTAGTAAGAAAGATGAACAAATAGCTAGATTGCAACAAAAACTTGATGAAACACAAGGAAACAGCCAGCAAACAGGAGCTAAAGCAACAAATAAAGTCGACTTGACAACACAATTATCCGAGGTAAAACTATCCAGCTCTACACATTTTTCAAAAGAAGTAATGGCTGTGGTAAAGGAGCAGGAATTGGTGGACAGCAACAAGAAAGTTATCAGGATTGGAGGCCTCCCCCTAGGATGGGACAGAGAGGACATCGCACCCGAGTTAAAAGATGACTGCATCCTTGAAACAAAAGTACTAGAAGCACAACTAACCAAGGTGGTCCCCTTCATCAATCTAGGGTCTCCGGTCTTCATCACACCCAAAGGAACTCAGGCAAGGGTAAGCTATTTTGACATGTCAGATAAGATAGCTGTCATGAAGCAAGCAAAGTCACTACAAGGTACTAAAGTATGGATAGCATATGAACTCACCCCACTCCAACTTAAAAATCGACAAGCAGAGTTAACTAAAGTCAGAGAAGCCAGGAAGAATGGAAAGTGGGCAGTATACAGAGGCGGTCAAGCTATTATCAGAGATTTCCATACCCATACCACATAGGAAGAAACAGCTATCTCCCTCATTTGTAATATATATTGATGTAATTTTGTAACTCTTATGAGTCATAAGAGTGCTTTGGAAACCACATCCCCCCCTTTTATTTTGATTTTTCCCTTTTATTATAGCCCCTTGAGGGCTTCCCCCCCAAGTGGAATGTAATGTTTTGATGTACTTGATCGGTCCCATAGGTCGATTTCGGCCTCCCGTGGACGTTAATATATCTTTCTTTCTCTCTCTCTCTCTCTCTCTCTCTCTCTCTCTCTCTCTCTCTCTCTCTCTCTCTCTCTCTCTCTCTCTCTCTCTCTCTCTCTCTCTCTCTCTCTCTCTCTCTCTCTCTCTCTCTCTCTCTCTCTCTCTCTCTCTCTCTCTCTCTCTCTCTGTGTGTGCGCGTGTGTAAGAGATAGAGAAATTTCATTTGAAGAGTTGCAATTCATGTTATTTCAAGATGAAGTCAGACACAAGAAAATTAAGTCTACTACTTCAAAGTCTTCTCCTACTTCACCTTCTGCATCTACTTCAAGCACTTCTACCACACCCAAACTTCAAAGAGAAGTATACTTCCACTACATCCAACTCAAAGAAAGGTATATGCCATTATTGCAAGAAACCATGTCATTTTATAGCAGAATGCAAAAAGCGGATTTTTAATGAAAAGAAAAGAGCATGAAGTAATAATTTTGTCAAAAATAAGTCTTCAAATGAAGGATCATATGCATGTGTTAGTATAAATGAAATAGCTTTTGATCAAGTAGCATTAAATGTAGTCTCAAAAAATCCTTGGAATTTTTATTCTAGAGCTACTAAGCATGTGATAGGTTGCAAGAAGGGTTTTTCTACTCTTACTAATTCTTCAAGAAGAAGGATAACTATAGCAAATGGTCATGATATGGATGTTGTAGGTGTTGAAGAAATTAACTTAAGTCAAGAGCAGGTGGAAATTTCACAATTTCTAATGTTCTTTATGTTCCAGAAATGAAGAAGAATTTACTATCCATTTCTACTTTCTTATCAAATGGTTATAAAGTCATTTTTAAGAAAGATTCATGCCACGTCATGAGACCTAATGAGGAGCATTTGCAAAAAGCATTCCCTTTTGCAAGATGAAAACAGAAGTGAAAACGTTTGTTTTGTCCAAAATGAGTCATGCCAATGTTATTAAGTCTTCTAAACCAAAGGAGAATATGAAGTTATGGCATGCAGGTACACAACCCTTAAGCACATCAAAGATGAAGGCATGGTGGAGAGTCTACCCAACTTTGCTTTACCACATGATGCAGAATCTTATGAAGCATGTCTTGAAGGAAAGCTTCACAAGCTACCTTTCCAGAAGCATGGATACATCACTGTTACCAGAAAACTGAAGATCATATATTCATATCTTAATGGACCTACAACAACAGATTCCATTCAAGAATTCAAATATCTCATAATATTTATTGATGGTTTTTCTAGATATTCTTAGATTTATAATTTAAAAGCAAAGTCAGAAGCCTTTCCTACTTTCAAGAAGTTCTTAATTTTGATTGAAAATGAACGTCAGTATAAAATTCAAATATTGATACGTGATAGAGGAGAATAGTATTTATCTAAAGACTTCAGTCTTTTTTGAAAGACAAGGGGATCTCTCATGGATTTAACTTGTGATTATTATTTAGGCCTACTAGAATTCCAACAAGTTTGCCAAGCCTAAGCCAAAGTCTTAGCCAAAGTCGTTCACTTATCGCCAAAGCTGCCCAAGTTTTGAAGTTTCCCAAGTTCCAACCAAAGTCATAAAATCCAAAAATTGCCCAATTTGTGCCAAACAAGACCAAGTTCAAAAAGGTAGGCAACATTGAATAACCTCCAAGATTGACCAAATTTAATCGACCAAGTTTTCAAAACTTGCCTTTAATGAGGAGGACTACTTTTGGAGGAGGCAAAAGTGAACAAAATTTTCCAAAAAGAGAGAAAAAATATGGAAACTTCCAGCATGCGGATAGAGCACCCATGCTAAAGACTACTTCTTCCAAAGAGGTCCTCTTCCAAAGTATCAAAATTTGGAAGATGGTGGCGGTGAAGAAAATGACTAAGTGTACCAAGGTTCAGACCTCTAAGTGAAACTGCAAGTGAATCTGCTCCACATGGCAAGAAACTGATTTTCACTTTTGCCACCAGCCACCACCTATGAGTCTTGGGGAAAGCTAAATAAAGAGACCTCCCAAGAAGGAAAAAAGAGATGCACACAAAAGAGGAGGGAATGCCCATAGAAAGAAAGCTTCTCTTAAGCACTTGAAGTATTTTACTCTACTGGTGTACAACAATAGGGCACTTACCCCCATCACTAGTACTCCATTCTTGAGAATAGGAATCAGATAGCCTGGCCTGGCACTCTGGGCACTCTGGGGACTCTGGGCAAGCAGTGATGAGCTACTCTTGCCTTGAACAAGCTAGTGTAGGAAGGTTGAAGTCTTAGTGAATGTACACCTTGTATGATTGAGACTCAGCAAGTTGAGTGTTTTTGTATTCTTGAAAATTGTGCCCCTAGGCTGATCACCTGTATATTTGTTCTTATTGTCTTCTTGATCTTTGTATTCTCCACTACAATCTAAGCATCTTTCGTTTTTGCTATTGTCATTGTGTGCTCGTTGTATGTAGTCTTCTTCTCTTTTGAGCCCTCAAATTGCAACTCAAAGTGCATACTGCACTTAGGAGAACCAAGGTGGTTTGGTACATTTGGTACGATACGTACAATACGTGTACGGTACGTGAACGGTACGTGGCAAAGAGGTTTGGTACGGTACGGTACGTATATATATTTTTTAATATATATATTTTTATATTTTTAAAAAATTTTGTATATAATAATATATTCTCCATGCATGTATTTATAGTGAATTACCACATGAGCACTTGTGTCTCACAGCATAGTTAGCTATGAATAGTATGGCTCATATAATGAGGTTCCAAGTTCAAATTGTTGAATGATAATTTTTTTTATAGAACAAGTACCGTACGTGTACGGTACGTTCGGTACGTACCGTACGTATCGTACACATCCAAGAGGTTTGGCTCGCAAATTTTTCCAACCTTGAGGAGAACACACCACATAGAGCACTAGAACAAGAAATCGATCTACAATCTTTCCGCGTGGAACCCCTTGCCCCCATTTGATTTGCCAAAGAAGGAAGAAACAAAAGACATAAGCAATAAGGAATAAAAATAGCACAGAAAACAAGAGAACATAGCATGAAATAAAAAGAGCATCCATAAAAACATGAAATAACATGCAGCTCCAGGGGGTCACCGCTTTGAAATGGTTTAAAAATCCCTCAAAATTTGGGTTCATTTTCGAGTCCATACAAATTACAGAATGGCCTATCCTATATGGAAACATAATATCCATAATACAACTCACAACCACATAATAGTAGTCACTCCTTGAGTCCTTTAGGAGAAATTACAGAAAAATCCAAGAGGCGTAGATAAGTAGAACACACAATTCATTCTTCAATCATAATTTTTTATGTTAACTCAGAAGGGTTGGACAATGGAAGACAAGAATGAGATACATTTATAACAAGGTGGTTCGCTACGTTTGGTACGATACGTACAATACGTGTACGGTACGTGACAAGGAGGTTTGGTACAGTACGGTACGTATATATATTTTTTAATATATATATTTTTTAATATATATATTTTTATTTTTATTTTTTTATATTTTTTTTATAATTTTTTTTATTTTGTATATAATAATATATTCTCCATGCATGATAAAGTTTAATTCTGATACTTCTTGTTTTGGACAGACATAGAAGTTAAAGATGCACATTTTGGTTTTCTTTGTGTTTTTGTTTAATTTGCATTTTTATGTTTATATATATATATATATATATATATATATATATATATATATATATATATATATATATATATATATATATATATATATATATATATATATATATATATATATATATATATTATTTATTTATTTATTTATTTATTTATTTATTTATTTATTTATTTATTCATTTATTTTTATTTTTTATTTTTTATCTATTTTATTTTATTTTTTAATTTTAATTTTAATTTAATTTAATTTTTATTTATTTTGGTAACTTTTATTTTATTTTATTTTTATTTTATTTATTTTTTATTTATTTTTTATTATTATTTTTTTTTAATTTATTAATTAATTTATTATTTTTTAATTAATTCATTAGTTTATATATATATATATATATATATATATATATATATATATATATATATATATATATATATATATATATATATATATATATATATATATATATATATATATATATATATATATATATATATATATATATATAATTATTGATTATTATTTTTAGTGTGGCTCTTTTTGTATTGGTTTTCTTTCTTGTTTGTATTTTTCATGTCTTATTTTGATCCTATTTTTGTGTAGTCTCTTGCTTTTGTTAGTTGTTTTTTCTAATGTGTATGTGTTTATGTTCTCTATCTTGGGTTCATAAGTTTGGATAACTCTGAACTTATGAAAGTATAATATATATTCTCCATGCATGTATTTATAGTGAATTACCACATGAGACCTTGTCTCACAACATAGTTAACTATGAATAGTATGGCTCATATAATGAGGTTACAAGTTCAAAATGTTGAATGATAATTTTTTTATATAGAACAAGTACCATACGTGTAAGGTACGTTCGGTACGTACCGTACGTATCGTACACATCCACGAGGTTTGCCACGCGAATTTTTCCAACCTTGATTTATAATAATGATGATTGTCTCATAATTTTACTACATAATTTATTGTGTTTTGAAAATTGTAATTTTGATGATGATTTATTAAGCTTTCAAAAGTGTAATATATGATAATAAGCCATAACTACATGTAACAACAAAAAACTTAAGTTTAATGTGAAGTATCACATCTGTGTATTATTTTGTGACATGTCTTAAATTATTAATGAACCATTGAATGATCAGTCATATGCTATGAAGTGCAGTATATAATGTGATTGCAATTCTCGATACTCAATAACAAGTTGAGTTCTTATGTCTAGATCATTACATTCAACACTCGGGTGCATAACACCAGCCTATTGCTCATGCATCAACAAATTGGTTACAAATTACAATCCCTATGCTAGCTATGTTGTTTAAATGTGTGCAGATGTGTGTGTGTGTGTGTGTGTGTGTGTGTGTGTGTGTGTGTGTGTGTGTGTGTGTGTGTGTGTGTGTGTGTGTGTGTGTGTGTGTGTTGACAAGCAAAAAAAAAGGGAAACCATTGAATGATCAATCATATGCTATGAAGTGCAGTATAATAATGTGATTGCAAGTCTCGATACTCAATAACAAGTTGAGTTCTTATGTCTAGATCATTACATTCAACACTCGGGGTGCATAACACCAGCCTATTGCTCATGCATCAACAAATTGGTTACAAATTACAATCCCTATGCTAGCAAGGTTGTTTAAATGTGTGCAGATGTGTGTATGTGTGTGTGCGTGCGTGTGTGTGTGTGTGTGTGTGTGTGTGTGTGTGTGTGTGTGTGTGTGTGTGTGTGTGTGTGTGTGTGTGTGTGTGTGTGTGTGTGTGTGTGTGTGCGCGCAAGCAAAAAAAAGGGGAAAGAGGGGGTGAGTCTGGTGGTGATGATAGTGTTATGTCTGTTTTGTGGTTTCTTTCTTGAAAGGAGGGAAGGAAGGTTAATTTAAAGGGATATGCATTGTACTGAAGATCCTCTTTTAAAAATTATTTATTAAAAATATTATTATTATTTAAAAAAAAAAAAAAATCAGGCACTTCTTCAATTTTAACAGACCCCATTTGAATGCATGTGCGTAAGTACAGGGCTCATCATCCAAAGGATGAGTCTCTGCAGTCTGTCACTACAGGTGGCAACAACCAAAGAAGATTTGCAGACAATTGCTGGTTAAACGCATACTAGTACTGAAAATCGCTTTGAGCTTAGCTTTGGAAATGTTAGCCAAGACATGCATCTTGAGCATAGCAGATAGACATGATCAAGTGCAAAAGCTGGTGAGAAAGTAAGAAGAAGAAGAAGAAAAAATAGTCAAAATAAACGAAATACCCGTGTTAAAGGAAGGCTATCTGAAAAATAAGAACTGAAAATGTCCAAGCCATCATCATCTTCTTCACCTTTTATCTGTAAAGGCAGCCAGCCAGGCTGTCAGCATGCCCTGATTTTAAACCATAACAATCTGGTAGTAAAAGGTTAGTTAAGGTGCACCGTGCACCTTTCTCAATCGATTTCTTAAAGAAGTATCAAAAGCACTGCAATTCAGAGGAAGAAAAACGAAAAGTCAGATCAATACTACACATAAAAAAAATTATGATTTGTATAAAACACAATATAATCAAAGACACAGCCAGCTTGGGTTATCTTCATGTTCAGATTCATGTGTTTTCTTCTAAGGAAACTGAGCTGTACTAATAAGTATACGATGATAACAACATTACTTCTATTCCATAACCCATAGAGGCAATGTGTAAACTTGATAGTGAATAGGAATATTAATATGTAATATTTGACAATTAACATCCATCCTACAGGACCATACAGTCATGCAAGCACCGATCATCTAAATTTAGGAGAACCCAAATGCACATGCCCACAAATCATAACACTTTTTTAACATTTAGGCATGCAGTATCCATCAAAAGACAATAGGCACTACCAAATCGGATATATTATCAACCAGCATTGAGTGATGACTGTTTATTATTTAAAGATCCACGCATTTACAAAATGGCAATTGCACATAAACATGTAACAATGATAAGCACAATGAATAATGAACTTGAAAAGTAGCATCAGTAGAGTCAAGGTTGCCATATATATTTAAAAAAATCAGTCTCTGTGTGTGTGTGTGTGTGTGTGTGTGTGTGTGTGTGTGTGTGTGTGTGTGTGTGTGTGTGTGTGTGTGTGTGTGTGTGTGTGTGTGTGTGTGTGTGTGTGTGTGTGTGTGTGTGTGTGTGTGTGTGTGTGTGTGTGTGTGTGGGGGGGGGGGGGGGGGGGGGGGGGGGGGGGGGGGGGGGGGGGGGGGGGGGGGGGGGGGGGGAGGGGGGGGGGGGGGGGGGGGGGGGGGGGGGGGGGGGGGGGGGGG
>MU264741.1:12500-15000 GCA_020310875.1 Ceratopteris richardii
ACAACATTTTTCAATAGAAATAGATTTGTGTAACAAAATCATCTTTTATAATAAAGATATATTTTTTTGCAATCAAATATAATCAAAGTATTTGGAATACATCATTTTATTCATTTGTATACCATCATCTATTACATGTACCATGTCATCTATTTCTTACATGCCTAAACCATCATTGTACTCTACAACTAATTCATTCTCACTCATGAATCATTTGATAAACGTTCATGAGTTTGAAATTGTCCAAAAGTTTTCTATGTTGTTGTAGAGCCTATCTTGGTTCGACCATGTAACAAAGACATATTATGAAAAACATATACCAAATCATAGGCATGTGATACAGTAAAGTGACTTATTCATTTTGAATTAAGAAAAACATATGCACTCTAGTTACATTCACAACTACCACTTGAAGTTTTTATTGAAAACACTCTCATAGCTATATGTTGTAACTCCACTATTTCACCTCCATACTCTTTCCACCATCCAGGAGGTGAATGCTTCTTGAATGTTGAGCAAGATAATCACAATAGTTTTTAAATCACAATACTTTTTAAATCACAATAGTTTTTAAATCACAATAGTTTTTTAAATCACAATCATATACACACATGCACATCCTATTGTGAAGTAAGAATTAATGTTATTTTAGGCAATCACATTAGTTTTGAAATCACACGATATACACACATGTACATATAGTAATGTAAAGTAAAAACCCATGTTCATTTAGACAATCACAATAGTTTTTAACTCACAATCATACGCACAAATACAAACACATACATATGTGTACTATTGTGAAGTAAGAATCAATGTTGAGTTAGACGAATCACAATACCTCTTTGATAAGATAGGTGATTGAGGAAGTCAAGTTACACCTGGATCTGATCAATAAGAGCTATATCTCATACAATATCATCAACGATTGGGGCCCCCTTCCCTCTCCCAAAGTGTGGACTTGATTGTCTCTGATCACTACCACATTGTGATTACCTTCAAGCCGATCATCAGTCTCAAGAAAGCCCCTTGGTTACATGCCAATCCAACCACTTTCTCTCTCCCCTCGGCCCACTGCGAGATTATTGAGGCTTGGAGCAGGGCCTTTGCCTCCTTCTACTCGCCAGCTAGGTGTTGGAGGAGGGCTATCCTGCAAACTCGTTACATCTTGGCCAGGGCTCATAAGAATCTTCAAGCCATTCATCATGCTAGAAGGGAAAATATTTATTGGAGGCTATGGGATTTGGAGGTAGAATTTAACAAAGGCCACTTACAATACCAGACTGGACTCCAAAAAATCAAAAGCATGATGAGATATGAAGAAGAAATTCAAAGAAGAATCTACAAATATACTTTGAAGATTGGTGGGGAGATATGGAGGAAAAGCATACTAAAGAGATGTGTAGCCTTCTCAAGAAGAAGCAATCCAAGGAAGTGATTCCATTCATGATGGATCCCGATGGGGTTGAATGCAAAATAGGTTAAGAAAATAGTACACTGATTGTCAACCACTTTACCCAGCTCTTCGGGTTTTCCACGCCTCTTTCTTCTCATAGACATGACTACATGGCTGCCATCTCGTGCGTTAGAACCAAAAAAATCCCACAAAAACCTGAAAGCTCTTTATGAAGCTTCCATCTCGAATGCTGAGATTCTAGAGGTAAGTGATTCCCCTCCTAATGGCAAGAGCCTGGGGTTGAATGGCCTTATCAATGAGTTCTTCAAGACCTTCAAGCATGTGGTGGCTACTCCTTTACATTTGGTGTGGCAAGAGGCTATTTCTTTAGGCATGATTCCAAATTGTCTCAATGAGGGCATCATCAAGCTCATTCACAAAGAAGCAAGCAAAAATAGAATCAAAAATTGGCATCCAATTATGATGTTGCAAACCAGTTACAAGATCCTAGCAAAGGTGATTGCGAACCATATTACATATCACTTTCAAGACTGGATCAATGAGGATCAAAAAGGGTTCATTAAGGGGAGGTCCATCCTCGAGGCTATCATTGATGTTTGGAAAGGTCTGGTTTTTGTTGAGGAATCGGTGAAAATGTCCTCTTCCTTTATATTTACTTTGACAAAACTTATGACACACTCGAGTGGGAATTCATTCTCCAATCATTGAAAGACATTGGTTATGGACAAAAATTCATTAAGATGATCTTTACTCTATTATGAAATGCAACTGCTCATATAAACATCAGTGGTCAACTCACTCAAGCAATTAGATTAAAATGTTCTATCATACAAGAGTGCCCATTGGCCCCTCTTCTCTTTGTTATCACGGTTGATGGTCTGAGCTACTTTGTTAACCATCAGGCTCACTTAGGTCATATTCAGGGCCTCAATCTACCTCTCAATCAAGATCAGATGATCATGAAACTTGTTTTGGATGATACTAATGTCTCTGTGCATAATGACACATTAAGCATTGACACTTTTTGGAGTTGTCTGAATACTTTTAGTGAGGTTTCGGAATCCAAAATAAATCATTCTGAAA
>MU264742.1:0-20640 GCA_020310875.1 Ceratopteris richardii
TTTCTTAAAATTTTCTGGGACCTCAAACAAAGATTCTTCCTCTTCTGGTGAGACTTCTCTCTTCTTTCGTTTCTCTTCTTCCTTCGGGGTTACATGCGTCGCTAATCTTACATCGTTTGTAAGCTCTCCATGCCTCTGGGGTTGAAATTCTACTTCATGGAAGTATTCTTCATCTGATGCAAATGGTGGTCCATAATGATTGACTCGAGATCGGAGTCACTTGCATCCTCAAATGCATCAGGGCTAGGTTCGCATTCTTCTAGAACTGCCTCTCCCATGATTGGCTCTATGGAGAAGACTGAAATTCGTAGCCATCCTCATCACAGTGAGGGGTCCATTGTTCTTCATTGATGGCTACGTCCATGGTTGCCAAAATTTCTGCCCAGCCATGGGGTTCAAATTCCTCGTCAGGAAGACTACAGGTGCATAGGCTGGGTCTTGAATGGGTCTATGAGTTTCGTTTGCACCTGTTTCTCTGGCCTTTTCTCTCTTCTCTTCCTCCACTTCTACTTTGCACATCCATAAGTGAGTGTCTTCATGCATCCATGAGGATCCTGACCCTATGGAATGCACAGATTCCGTATCGTCTTTGGCTCTATGGATGGGATTCCACTGGATAGGAGGTACATCTCTATGAGAGTAATCTTTGAGATTTACTTGGTCGTAACACCTAAGTGTTGCAGGTACAAGGAATTAGTTCCCCAATCCTGTACCACTTGCAACTGTCGCATGAAGGGTCTTCCCAAAATCATCTCATAGGCATGATTTTTGCTGAAGTCACATATAGCAAAGCTATGCTCAAACTCAACACCACAAGTGGTGAGAGTTATGCCTTCTAGCAATCCTAGGGCCTCTCTATGTGACCATCGGCCATCTGCAATTTCATTCTCGTTGGTCTGAGTGCTGGCTTGCCCCAACGCTTCCATAGGGAGGTGGTTAGCGATAGCAACTCCTGCACCTGAGTCCAAAATTGCCTTGGTGGTGTACTCCTGGTAGGTGATGGGAAGATAGGTGTTCCCTTCTTCACCTTCACACATATCTCCTATCTTGTCCAAGGGAATTTCTGGCACTGTCCTATGGGATCCTACTCGGGAACGTGGTTCTGCAACTTCAGTCACTTGACTGGCTACACATTTCTGCGCTTTTGGTCTATTCTTAGGCAGTTCTTCCAAAGTGAGATCGCGCTGCACCTTGGTGTTCTTTACTACCTCCGTGTTCCTTGATATGACTGAGTCGTCGTTCCTTACCATGACTGTGGTGCTCTCATACACGTCGACTTTGCTTCCCATGGGCCTGTGAAGTGGGGTAGCTCTTGTATGGATTTAGACTCAAAGTCCAATCTCTCGTGAGACTGAGTACTCTCATGTTCCCCGTAAATAGATGGGATGTCTTGTGGGAATTGATCGTGTGCATCATCCACAAGTTCAAAAGGAGGGGCGACTTCACTTTCGTTATCCCATTTGTCTTCTTGAATCTCTCGTAGGAAGTCTGGTGCAAACCGATTCATAGAAGAAGAAGTGTCCGGCTCCGTAGAATTAGGCACATAAGCAACCTGGGAAGGGGCTTATTCTATCGTTGACTCTCTCCTTGTTCTCATAGATGGCTGGAGCACAAGCTTCCTGGGGAGGATTACTTATTCTATTACTCTTCCGAGCAGGCTCATACACGCCCTGAGAAGGAATGTAGGCAACCTGTGGAGGTACGTAAGCTTTCAAGGGAGGCTCATCTGCCTTTTGGGGGGGAAGATAAGCTTCTTGAGGAGGCACAGGGGCTTCCTGAAGAGGCTGGCTTATCCGTTCTCTTGCCCTGTCCTTTCTTTGAGGGACAGGTTCCTTTTCTGATTGTGCAATTAGCCTCTCTATTCTTTCTAGCAGTCCATCAAAGTGTAACTGCGTCTTAGCTGAACTAGAAATGTTAAATAGGCGGCTGGCCTCAAACATGGTCTGAGCCAATTCCACCATTTTGGCACAAATTTTAGTTCGTTCAAGCTCTAGCTCGGCTCTAGGGTAGCATTTTTCATGATCGGTTATGGTTGGCCCTTCTTGGATTCTGGCCTGATATGCTTTAAGCATCATGTTTAGGTCCTCGGGAGTGGGATCAGCTAATACTGATCCTGCTTGGGGTGGTGGGTGGGTTACGTGGGGTGTATTAGAGGGTGGAGGGATGGAGGGTTGATGGGGATGGTAGCGGTGGGATTGTGTGAGAGTGCCGTTGGGATGTGATCTCTATGATTTTAGCCTTGGTTTCGCGTAGACTTTCCTCAAGTTCACTCATCTTCTTTGCCCATTGCCTTTTCATACGTTCACGGCTATCTCTCCAAGCTCTAGTCCTTTTCTTGGTTATGCTCTCAGTTTCACTAGCTGTTGGGCTCTTTTCCTGGCTTGCCTCTTGGTTTTGCTGCAATGCCTGAGCTCTAGTGACTACCTGCACTGGTGCAGTGGAAGTGACACTTCCTGTGGAATCTACCACTAACCCAATAACGTTGATAGGCGTGATTTTTGGCATATTATTAGGATTCTTAGGGCAATCTCGTAAAGAGATGCTCTTTTCCACAGTCTTGGCAAAAGCCTTGGATCGTCACGGACTGAGTTTGTGTAGGTGGAGGTAAGGGACAATCACGAATGAAGTGATCTCCCTGACATCGGTAGCATGGTCCTCTAGGAAATGGTGGTCGTACCTGCCTAGGTTGGGGTCTAGGGTTGGGGTTTGTATACATGACGTTTGTATAATCTGACTCCCAACTAGGTTCATTTGGCTCTTCGCTGTAATAGGACTCACCATGTTCTGGAGACTGCATGTAGTAAGCCTGGGGACTATCGACATGTGTAGAATCAAAGCTATGGTCACTGGGATCACTTTCAGAAAGCAGTGGTGTTACAGGGACTATAGCTCTATTCAGGTTTTCTTCTGCAACAGCATACTTTACCGGAATCACATTGGCTGGAGCTTGTTGTGCTAACACAGGCTGAGGTCTTTGTTGGTTTTGGTATGGTTGCTGATAGGGTTGCTGTGGCCTGCCATATGGCTGTGGAGGGTACTGGTTCTGGTATCTTCCCTGCGATGGATAGGGTTGAGGGTAAGTTTGCCTAATTGTTTGCTTATTGTAGGGGCAATCTTGTGCGGTGTGATTGGTGTACCTCCGTTCTATGGTGCAGTACTGGCTACTAGGATTTACTTGGGGCTGAGCCATAATGGGACACACGTTTGCCATATGGTCACCACCGCATGTATAACACCTCTTCGTTGGGGTAAACCTCGGAATTTGTTTGCTAGAGACGTCTAGTTTTTGGGCCACTTTCTCTGCGAGTTCCTCAATTGATGTGGATTGCGTGGAAGAGTGACTAGATGCACTATCTGAATCTTTGTAGATTTTGGAAAGCTCTAGTTCTTCCCCTAGGTTATCTTCAATGTCAATGCACATGCGTACACACTCCTCTATAGTCCTAGGGTCCTTCAGATACACATAGGATCTCAATTTCGTACTCAGCAATCCATCAAGGAATAAGGCCACTTGTTTGGCAGGTGTGGGTAGCTCCGAAACAGGGCACCTTTCAAGATATTGCCTAAATCTTCTTCCTGCAAGTCTCACGGTTTCTTGAGGGGTTTGCTTGAAGCTATGAATCAGCGAGGAGGTATTGTGTCTTATGCCACTCTTAGAGAATTCAATAATAAATGCCTCTAGGAGTTGGTCTATGCTCCTGAACTGTCGCTCATCCAATGGCTGAAACCATGTAAGTGCTGTGTTCCTAAGGGTTAGACCGAAGGCATTGTACTGCGTGAATAGATCCTCCACTTGTTCAGCTCTCAAGACTTGCTTGAACTCCGCCACATGATCATAGGGATCTCCTGTGCCATCAAAGTAATTCTTCATGGACTTAACTAGCTGGGTTGGTCTCAAAGTTCTTGTGTGCTCTCTAGGTCTCGGCAGAGGAAATCCATCCACATTTCTTTGGTTCCTGTGAGCTCTAAGTATCTCAGGTTCTACTCGATTCATCTCCGCCCTCGTTCTTTCTCTGCCCACTGGGTTGGCAAAGCTTACTTCTGGTCTATCTCTACTTCTGTCTCTTTGAGTTCCATGAGTTTGGGATGTTCCAGCACCAGGGTGACCATAGGATACATTCAATCTTGGTTGGGGGAAAATGAATTCACCCTTCCAAGTGTAAGCATGCCTATCATTTTCTGTCACCACAAAGATCCTTTCCGAAGTGTGATCTAAGTAGGTCACTCTACCTGGGCTATCCGGATCCTTAAACTCATAGATCATGATAGTTCCTATATCAGTTGGCTGATTAGATTTATACCTCCAAAAGGCTTCGTCAGTTTCTCGATTGAGGAGCAACTCTATGCTCTTGTTGTCTTGGGGAACCCATTCAGGCGTGATAATCCTAGTGAGAACAGATTTGCCTCGGGGGGTTCTAGGTTCCGCACCCATGTTTCCTTGTTCCAAGTCACCTAAGTCCGCCTCTGAGATTACATTCCCAAAGTCATCTGTCTTGTCTGGGTGACTGGTGACTACGTATATGGTTCCTTCTTTGTCCAGGTATGCATCGTTTTCAAACTTGACTGCTGGGTGCTCTAGACCAATGGATTGATCAGGATTCTTAATCTGTATCACAGATCTTCCTAAGCCGTCCTCATAGATGCTGGCACCTAATCGGTTGGTCCTAAGGTACTCCAGCTGTGTTTTGTAAGGGCCTTTTACCCTGTACAAGTAAGGCACTCCTGAACTTCCCGTAGGTCTGTCCATGCCTTGAGACATCTCTGACTCACTGGTCTCAGAGCTAGGGTAGTACGAGTGGTGGCTCAACTGCTGGGCCCAAGACCTAGCAGTGTGGTTAACACTAGCCTCTGAAGACCTAAGGCTTTGTCTCTCCCTTGCTAGATGTCGTCCTGATCTAAGGTTCATATGCCTATCTAAGTAGTCCAATTCTTTGCCCAGAGTACAACCTCGTTGCTGGTTACTTTATATTAGTCACTTGATTCTTTTTAGTTATTTCTCGTGTTTAAGGTCTTGTCTGATATTACGTCGTCAGGAATACTTGAATGTTCTTCGTGCTTTCAGGTTGATCGTTCCACGTTAGGTTCTTTTCCTTTATGTTATCGACAGTATAGAGGTTAGATTTTTAGCTTGAACTTGAGTTTTTAGGTAGTCTTCAACTTGATAACTGCCTATCGTCGCCCTGACTTACTCCTACCTCTCGTCGTTCTTAGCCTAAACTATGAATTGACAGAGGGGTTAAAGGTTTCCAACCTTTTATTTCCTGCTTGGTTGCCCTTGAGTGCCCAGGAAGTATGTTCCCAAGCTTGCACTTACACTTGCTTCGAACGCCTTTTGATGCTCTCAATAGATCTGTAAGAGTTCCACAGTTAGCTTTAAGATTTAAATTCCAATGACAGAACCAATGATTTTCATTCCTGTAGCACACACACTAGCTTGCATAGTGATTTTTAAGAGAACAATTCTAAAGACCCCTGACTTTGATCCCCCTGGGTATGGTCAACTTCAAAATACCCTATCTGAAAATCAATGCATTATCTTCATAAAAAACAGTTGAGGGCGTGTAGTATATGCCACAAGCTTTCCAACAAGCCCTAGAGCTCAAAAAATGGATTTCATATGAAAAAGTTGTGATCGTCCAGGGTTCTAGGGTTAAGACAGGGTTCAAATAGGATCACTGTGCAACAGGTTTTCCCCAAGTTGTTTTCCTAAAGCTTCCTAATGTGCTCTAGAGTAAAATGTTTGTGCCCAAAATTAGCCCAACTCTTCAATTAACAAACCCTAAAAAATTTGGCTAAAATTGGCTGTCAATCGCGATGGACAGGGCTGTCAATCGCGATGGACAGGAGTTCAGTCAATCGCGATGGACAGAGGATTCAGTCAATCGCGATGGACACTCAATCAATCGCGATGGACAGAGGGTTCAGTCAATCGCGATGGACAGAGGGTTCAGTCAATCGCGATGGACACTCAATCAGTCGCGATGGACAGAGGTTCAGTCAATCGCGATGGACAGGGGATTCAGTCAGTCGCGATGGACAGAGGTTCAGTCAGTCGCGATGGACAGGCAGTCAGTCGCGATGGACAGGCAGTCAGTCGCGATGGACAGGCAGTCAGTCGCGATGGACAGGCAGTCAGTCGCGATGGACAGAGCTGTCAATCGCGATGGACTGAAATTTTGCCAGATTTTCAAAAATTTTGGTGGAAAGGTGGTGTGCAGGGTCTCTAGTCCACTGTGGTGCACTCAGATTTACCAACAAGTGAAAATTTCTGTCAATCGCGATGGACAGAAGGCGGCGACTGCGAGACAGTTTCGACGAGTTTCGTACCTGCGCAGGAAGCTGGGGATGGTGATTCAGCAAGGTCCTGCAAAAAGCTCAAGAAACATGCAAGAAAACACACATGCAATATCGCTCTCTTGCTCTCTCTCACAAGTGAAATGAGGGAAATGAGGTGGAGATGGGGATATAGTCAAAAAACTGAAATTTTCGCGATGATGAAAATGGAGGTGGAAGATGGTGAAGATGATGATGGTGATGATGGTGGTGAAGTAAGAAAGAGGAAAAATAGGAAAAGTAGAAAATTTACCTACAACGCCAACGTCTACAATCTACGTCTTACCATCACACGCTCGTCCTCAAAGCTCGATCCCCGGCAACGGCGCCAAAATTTGGTGTAGCTCAGTGATGAGTAGCACCTCCTTTAATGTCAATCCGGGAAGACGTGAGGATGGTATGAAGACCTCGAGCAAGTGGCGGCACAAGTGCGTGAGTGAGAAGCACACCAGCATGCACACACATATACACACACGCGCACACACGGCAAGACAAAGAGGGAGAATCAATGGAGTTCTTAGATTACTTTCAAAATGCTCTTACAAGTTCGTTTCAATTACAATCTAACCTCAAAAATGAGCTCTCTAGCTCTTTTTATAGTTTTTGACTAGGTTTTGGCCCTGTCCAGACCTAGTGTCCGGCCTAGTTAAAAATTAGGTTCTAGGGCCAATTTGAGGGCTTAAACGGAGTCTAAAAAATACGAAAATTGATATGTAGGTACTTCTAAGGCTCCTCAAGCTCAAGGACTCCTTGGCTTGCACAAAATGGAGCTACAAAAATATGAAATGGTATTTACAATGATTGTTAGTGATAAGAATCACTGTTAAAAGATGTTGATTTGGAAGAAATTTGAAGGGCCTATCTGCCAGATTTGCGTCGACTGCTTTGTCTACTTACTCCTTCACTTTGTTCTGACTCTCTCCGCTGGCTTCCTTGTCTAGTCGGTCCTTGGGTGCCCATACTGCGCTCAACAGAGTGTCAAATAGATCTTATATGCTTGTGATTAGTGCAATAAATTAAGCTATGTACTTTCGAACATCAATGAGAAAGATTTGATAGAAAACAGACAAGTTTGCACTTTGACTAGCTCAACAAACTTGTTATTTTGAGATAAACATTCAACTTCACATGCTCAAAGCAGCCAACATGATTACAATTCGAAAAATGCATTTTGGAAGAATGTTATACATATATTTGAGTAGCTAAAAATGCAAAAGAGTATAAATAATCAGCAATGTATGCTCAAAGAATAAGCTTAACACTCAATAGAGGTATCCCCAAATTTTTAGGATTGTGTAGAGATAGACCCCAAGACCTTAAAATGGAGACCTCTCAAAATCTACTAAACCAAATGCCATACAAAATTGTACACATAAATTATATAGTAATATATTTCTAATGAATGCTCGATCATCCAATTGAGAGCTCTGTGGAGAGAGAACCAGTCTCTACAAGTATATTGGAGTTGTAGAAGATGATGTAGAAATTGAAGAATGAACAAAATGATGGCCCAATGTATATTTATATTGCTTGCACTTATTGTACATGAATTTAGGAGTCTTTTTGTAGACTCTTGAACTATTCCACGACTTATTTCACAAGGATTTGAACTCAAAGCAGTACATGGTTGGATTTGGTTGTGATTGAATAAGTCATCCACCTACAATCTAGGAAAAGGTAAAGTCAAATCTAACAATCTGATTTTAGGTGAATTGATTTGATTGATTGCACATCAAGTTCAACTACCTCAAAATCATGGAATATGACTTCTCCTTTTATCCTTTTACAATTGTAAATCTCTAGGCTTTTACATTGGGTAAATTATCATAAAACATCCTTATGAAATACCAAAAAACAAGCATAAATAAAAACCTTTTCAATGGGAAACTTCGACAATTCAAAAATGATTTTTTGATGTAGAGCTAATCCACCTCAAGCATAACGCAATCTTGATGATCCAGTAATATCTAGGGGCATTTGATTGGGGGAGGACATTCACAAAATGAAGCCCTTCAACATCATCATTCCTAAACTCGCCTATGTCCTATCATCTTAACTTCATTCATTAAATGTGTTCTAAAGCCTCAACCGGAGCCTCTTCTCATAATCTTTTCTCCTTCTCTTTATGTTTGTTTTCTACATTGAGTTGATTAAGCATGTCTCCCCTCAAGGGTTCTTTATAGATCTTGACTCGCCAATCACTTATGTAATTAGGCATCATGTCTCCTTTTAGAGTGGCTAACTACACTACCCCACCAGTTGAAAGTGTATTGATAACCATGGGTCCATAGCCAAAATTCTCTAGCTAACGAGCATGTTGCGTTAAGGTGTATACCGATACTAGATCACTGACTTTCAATCCTTTGTCTTTCACTAGGCCTTTTGTCTCTTCTTTGTCACATATATTCATGTTGCTGCACTCAACCAGGTTTGTCCTAAGTTTTCTAAATTCATAAACTTGGATGATAGCTCATGGCATGTCCACTCATGCTCTTGTGCAAACTTTAGGTTGGGTATCAAGATTTCTAAAGGAAGCACAAGGTTATGGCCAAATACCCTTTGAAAGGGAGTAGAATTGAGAATCTTCTTATACGCCACTCGATATGCCCAAACAACATGATGTAGTTGTTTCTCCCAATCTGAACATTTATTATCTACGAGCTTAATCAATAAATTACATAGGATCTTATTCGTACTTTCAACCCATCCATTTGCTTGCACATGGTATGGTGTTGATTTCTTATGAATCACCATGAAATCTTGTAAAAAATATTCAACTTCATTCACAAAATGGGTTCTTTGATCTCCCACTAACTCTATAGACAATCCATACCTTGTGAATACATTCTCAAACAAGAACTTTGTTGTAGTCCATGTATTATTCTTTCTAGTGGCTTTTACTTCTACCCATTTGGTAAGAGAGTCTGTGGTAACAATTATATATTCTTAATGGGAGCCTCTATCTAGGGGATTGATAGAACCTACAAAGTCTATACCCCACTTGAAGAATGCATGTCCTCCCATCATGGGTCTCAATGGCATCTAGTCCTTTCAAATAGGATATTAAGCTCTTTGACATGTGTCACACTCCTTCACATATGTATGTGCATCCACATGAAGGGTAGGCCACGAAAGACCTGAAAATAGAATAGCTTTGATCACACGATCAAGTCCAAAGCGTCTTTTTGCCACACCTTGGTGTGCACTCTCTAATATCTTCAAGTACTCACTTTCATGCATGCATAATCCCAAATATCCATTCCTTCCCTGCTTGTATAGACTATCACCAATCAGAGTATAGTCTTAAGCTTCGTGCTCTAGACTCCTTTCTCATGCTAAGGTCATATCTTGAGGAAATGTTCTTGTTTTTGGAAAGTCAACTAGAGGGTTTCTCCATTGAGGTATTAGAGACTCTTGATATAAAGTTGCATGTTCAATTGAAGGTGTGCTAATACAAGATGAACAATCCTTGAGCAACCTATAGACATATTCTTCCATAGAGGGCCAATATATCCTTAATCTCTTCAATGTCTATCGGGTCTTATGTTTCAGAGATGTTGCCCAGTGTAGTTACATGTGCTAATTGCAACCATTTGTTATGCTCTTCTTCTTATTCTTCTTCCATACAACAATCTAAGATTCCTTGATCATTTTTCTTGTAAGTACTCCTTGCAAGTATGTGATACTTCTATGACTTTACTATTTCTTCATCTTTCATTCCAACTACTTTACCCAGGTTGTAACTTACCTTTCCTAAAAATACTTCAAAATCATACTCAATTAGTATGAGAAACCATCTTACTAACTTGCCTGTATTGCAAGTGCCCCGATGGTCCTAAATGTGTTCACACACATTACTATTGAAATATATCAACAAATCCCCCTTGGGAGTGATGCGATGAACAAGGAGCTAGCACTCATGTATAAGGAAGTGCCAAGCTATGTGGAAAGAGATTAATCCACAAAATTAAGTAAGCTCAACCCGAGGCAGAGCCTTTGTGAAAAGATCTGCAATGTTATTCTATGTGGGGACATATGCCAAAATGATCTCTCCAATAGAGAACCTCTCCCTAACATAATGATAATGCATCTCAATGTGCTTTATGCGAGCATGGAACACAAGGTTCCTTGCAACTACCAATGATCTCTAATTGTGAGTGAAGATCATGGTGTGGCAGACAACTAACCAACACCCAAATCAGCCAAACGGCATTTGAGCTACACACACACACGCAACACTCATTGTGAAAGCTTCCCTATACTCAGCCTCACAGCTAGAAGTGGCCACAATAGGCTACTTCTTACTCAACCAAGATATGCATGAAACAAGCATGAAGAAAAAACCAGTGGTGGACACACAAGTGTAATAGAAACCAACCTAGTCAAAGTCAGAAAAAGCATGTAAATCTAGTGGTAGTGATCGCCCCTTTGGATAAAACAATCCAAGCAACTGGGTACCACTCAAGTAGTGAAAAATGCACTGCCTGCTAATGCTTGACACCTAAGCAATGCATACACTTACTCATCTGTGAGACTACAAACTAAATATCAAACCAAGTTATGAATAAGCAAATCAATCATCCAAGAATCTATTGATAGAGAAAAACATCAAATACATCTGCAACATGATGAAGACTCAACCATAAACCTGTCTCCATAGGGGTGGCAATAGGTTTGCAATCTTCACGGCCAAAACACTACAATAATGTGTCAATATATTTTGTTTGACATAGAGCTATTCCACCATCAACTTGCATAAACTAAATGCCCAAATAATGATGAAAATGCCCCAAATCTGACATCTCAAAAGTGGCATGCAAATCAGTCTTCAAATTAGTAATATGCTTCTCATTAGGACCATTAAGCAGCATGTCATCAATCAAGTAGGCAATCAAGAAGGAAAGTATCTTTTCATACCAAGCACATGGAGCTTGCTTCAAAAGATATAATGCTTTCCTGAACCTGCACACTTTGGTTTCATGCCCTCTTTGCATAAAACCATGGGGTTGGAAAACATACACATCTTCATGTAAGCCACCATTCAAAAATACAATTTTAATGTCTAACTAATGTACATTCCAACCATTATGAGCTAGAGAATCTCTATCAGAGAAGGAAAAGGAACCTTGCTAGAAAAGCTCATCTCAAAAAACAGTTAGCCAACATAAGGATGAAAGTTGGTAAGTTAATTCAATTTCATATTTTGAAGCTCAAAGATTCACTGGATCACTCACTTAATGTTCGAGTCATGATATATGATGATGAGATGATGAATACCCTTATAAGTTCACATCCCTCTATCTATTGTTCATTTTCTTACTTCTTTCTCTCTATCAGAGATAGAGAAATATCATTTGAAAACTTGCAGTTCATGTTACTTGAAGATGAAGACCACTAGAAGTGTATGGAAGAGAATGATGAAACCATGATGTCATAATCCAAAGGAAAGAAGAATAACGAGACAAGAAAGTAGGAGAAGAAGAGTCAAGAAAACACAAAGAAAAGTAAATCTCCTACTCCTAAGTTCTTCATCCACTTCTTCTACTACATCTAGTTCCAATACTTCTACCACTCCTAAAGAGAAGCCTACTTCCACTACATTCACATCAAAGAAAGATATATGCCATTATTGCAAGAAACCAAGTCATTATATAGAAAAATGCAACAAGAGGATTTTTAATGAGAAGAAAAGAGCATTATGTAATAATGTTGAAGATGGTTCAAAACTAAAGTCTTCAAAAGAAGAATCATATGCTTGTGTTAGTATGGAAGAAATAGCTTTTAATCTAGTTGCATTAAATGCAGTCTCAAAAAATCCTAGGATTTTTTTATTATGGAGCTACTAAGCATATGATAGGTTGCAAGAAGGTATTTGCTTTTAAAATACATGACTGAATTTAATCACCAACTTTGATCCTTGTGTTGGCTAACTGACTTCGTAGATGTGCTTTCTTGATATAATTCTTGCTTTGATATAAATTCTCTAACTTCAACCAAGCTTGATGAAAGGTTCTGAATTATTTGAGTGATAACATAGTTTCTCCTTCTTCTTTACTAACTATGGAGCAGAAATTGGAACAACAGGCCTTCAAAAGCTAAAGCAATTTTCAAGTCTATAATCACTCATCTTGTTAAGGGTGTATGTCAACTATGCTCTTATACCAAATGTTGAAATTGGGATCGGCCTTCATAACAATAATCACAGGTTTTCAGGATCTTCCAACAAATGAACCTTAGCATACACACCTTAAGGATCAAAATTAGATGAATGACAAGTAGAGAAAGAATACACAACTTGTCAAAGTGTACAGTAAACTAAAATGCTTACCTACACTAACTGATATTGAATGTCAAATTACAAAGTGTCTATATATGACTACAAATTGAATGTGTGCTAAATGTGCTTAATGTAGATACAAAATCTAAATGTGTGCTCAATGTAGTTACAAAATTTGAATGTCGACAAAATTTCGAGAGCTAGATACAAGAGTTTGTTTATAAGTGCCTAAGAGTTATGAAAAGTGTGTGTATGTGAGTTTGAAGTGAATAGTAATAGGTTACAACTATTTTGTAGAGTAAACCCTAACTGAATGACAAGGGAAACTCCTCCTTATGCTGATGTAGAAGGCATGAAGCCTAAGAACAGCAACACCAAAAGAAGAGGACAGTATAAAACTTGCTACTCACAAAATTCAACAAAATACTAATGGTTGGCTGCCAAAATCTCCCCCAAAGCTGCACCAAAAGTTGAGTCACCCGTCCTCCAAAAGTTAGTCACCTCCAAGACTGAATGATCATTGAGCTTAGGCCTCAAGTGATGCATAACTATGACCCCTATGGGTCTCTTTTATAACCCTGCAAGCTGAACAACAAAATTTAGACGATAGCTTTTTAAAAAGCATGCGAAAAACATAAAATCACTTTATGATTGGACTTTAAAAAGCGATAGTGCTTTTTTGGGATTAAAATTGGCTTTTTGTGAACAAAAATCCAATGATCTCACTAAGTGATCATCAAATGAATATGGGAGTTAGCTTTCTTGAATCCACATGTGGAGAGGAATTCAAATATGTAAAAAACCATTTTGGCCAAAAATTAAGGTAAGGGTTTTCTACCGTTTCTAGATGTCTGATTACTCAATGTTGTATACCAAATGAAAGCTCTTTTCGAGTACTATCTGATGGGCTCATAATACGTTTTGACCTTCTTTGATCGAAATTTGGCTAAGTACCAAAAATTAAGGTTGCTGGAAATTAGGGTTTTATGCTATTCTAACATAATTTCCAACACAGTATTCAAGAACATTTCAATTTGGTTCTATCAAACTATCAAAAACTTCAAATGAGGAAGGACGAAAAGTGAGAGAAGAAAAGAGAAAGATCATGGAGATGAGGTAAATTATGCATAACATTTTGAGATTAAAAATATTCTTGCACTATCTTCAATTGAAGATAAACCTATTAATATCAAAGTTTCTCCTACTCTTTATGTTAAAGCATAGATAAATGTCTTGATTATCATCATCATCTAAATTCATAATATGATCAAGACAGGTCCCAAGAACTTACATACTCAGTTCTTTAAGTCACAACTTAAGCATACATTTGATGTTAATGACCTTGTGATTTTACATAAAGAATAGATTATTAGAGTTCTCAGGACCTCTTGATCATATCATTAATATAGATGATAATGATAATCAAGACATTTGTCTCTGCTTTAACATAAAGGGTAGGAAAAATTGACATAAAGCTTCTCCACTTTTAAAACTATCTTGTTATCTCTCTATTGTCATTTATCTCTCTTGATCAAGTCAAGGTGTGTTATGTATTAAGGTCAAGTGTTTGAAAGATTTTGGATTTGGCTTGTGATAATTCTTTGGGCCTACCGCACTTCCAATGCACATTCCATCAAACTTATCTTCTATTACGAATCTATTTCTATAGTCACTCACCTTGATTACAAGGGTGTATGTGTACTATGATCTAATACCAAATGGTGGAAGTCCGAGAGGCCCAAATAATAATCATTGGTAAATCCAAGACCTTTCCAACACTTAGAACCTTAGCACATAACACACCTTGAATAAATTAAATGAGATGAATGACAATAGGATAGAGAGAAGACAATTATCGAAGTGTAGCAGTTGAATGCTAACTACACACTAATAAAATGCTAAATATCGATATACAATGTGTGTAATGATACAAAACTGAATATAGGTTGTATGAAACGGGTTCTAAGTACGAAATGTATAGAAAGTGCCTAAGAGGTATTATGTGAGAGAATACATGTAATATGAAGTGGGAAAATTGTCAGAAATTGTAGTTACAGAAAACCATAATCTTAAATTAGGTCTTCTCTTATATGGAAGCTTCATGTGTTAAGGCATTTGGATTGCCTTTCATCATCAAATGAAGAGTAGAAGCAAAACTCTGATATGAGTCAGAAAGACCATTCAAAACAGTCTCCACAAGTGAACTGTCAGGATGCACTTCATCAATAGAAATCAATTGTTCCTTTAAATCCTTGATCTTTGTCAGAAAACTATCCATAGAATCACCCTCATTCATGTGCTCACTCTCCAATAGTTTTCGGAAGTAAGCAACACGAGCCTCATTCCTAGCCTGGTACAATGTGGTAAGTGTATCTCAAGCATCCTTAGCTATTCTGCAAGAGCGAATGTGAGGGATAATGGCACGTTTGACAGAGAAGGCTATCAATGCATGTGCCTGAGCATCTCTTCCATCCCAATGAATTTGCTCTTCAGTAGGTGCAGTAGAAACCGTAGCACGAATAGGAATTAGCATAATATCACCATCTTTGATACCATCTCCATGAGCTTCAGTACTTGTATTTGCATTACCTGTATTCGTAGGTGTAATAGGACGTCTTTCAACACATTGCACAATATTCCATAGTCCTTTTGCGACCAATACATGACGCATCATATAAGCCCACAATGAGTAACTCGTACCATCCAACTTATCCTCAACAACCAACATACGAAATACATCACTTCTTTCAGCCATGGCCACTTACTAAAATACCTTGATGCAAAAAAATGACTGTCTGAAAAAGTTGAACAGAACTACCCAAGCGTTCTCCTAGACCTATAGCAGACTTCAAGATGCTTATACTGGCAAACTGAAACCTGTATATATGTTTGGCACAAAAAGACAAAATAGCATGCACAAGCACTATGATAGTGTTCAGAGGCCGAAACGAGCTTAGATCGCAATTTCGGCACACAAAATCAAGCTGTTTTGATCTCTGCAACACCCTGATTATGCTCACCAAATTTCCTGTGGTTCTGAGATTGCAACCGGAGAGGTCTAAACGATGCCCTAGATGAAGCGACGACATGCTCTAATACCAATTGTTGGAGTTAGACGTCTACGGAAGCACGGGAACAGTACAAGGAAGAAGAAGAAGCTTGGAGCACAACACACAATACTGAATGTATTACCGCTAGAATGTACAAAGATAAGTAACCCGTTAGGGCTATAGGCGTATATACAAGCCGGGGGGGAAAAACCTCCTAAAGAGGGAAAAAAGTACCCCAGCTGTCCTAGTGTGTTCACACACATCACTCTATTTTGAGTTATTTTGACATTGTTGGAACACAAGCTCATCATCCTCAATGAATACATCTATATTGGCCAATCGATCAACTAGATCATGAATTCTAGTTATATGGGCTTGAATAGAACTTCTTCCATTCTCAAGTTATGAAGTTCTCTTCAAGTATTGTTTCTTGTAGTGTTAGGAGAATGAAACATCTCCTCTATCCTATCTCAAGCTTCTTTAGATTTCCTATAAGATCTCAAATGAGAGATGAGAGATTTTTTATCAAATAGAGATATTATCACTAATGCTTGTGCATCTCTAGTATCCCATCTTCTTTGATCTTTAGAAGCTTGGCCAATTGTCCTAGATGGAGTTTGTGGCTGAGTAGATGTAGAGGCTTCATCAAACTCTTTTCTTCTATCTCTATTATGTTTTTGCCTAGGTCTATCGGGTCATGGTAAATCATCTCATACTGACCAATTGTCCTAGATGGAGTTTGTGGTCGAGTAGATGTAGAGACTTCATCAAACTCTTTTCTTCTCTATTATGTTTTTGCCAAGGTCTATCGGGTCATGGTAAATCATCTCATACTATAATTCACAAGTCTCTTGCTTGCAAGAGATTTTTTAATATAAAAGTCCAAAAAGGATAATTGGAGCTATCCTCAAGTTGATCATTCGGAGATAAGATTCCTAAAATACTAGATTGATCACAATCAATCATGTTCAATCTTCATGAAAAGAATCCTAAAGCTCTAACAAGATAAGGTTTTAGTACCCAAAATACTTAGACAAAAAACTTTATGAGCTAAGTCAAGAAGTATCTTGAATTTGTTACACTCCAAGTAACCTCAATATTACTATGTCAAAAGCAATACGAGATTACTCAAATTAAATAAGATGCTCTTCAACGTCAAATTAGGGTTTTGCATACCAAAGTATGATTCTCAAGAAACCCAAGAGCTATATGCAGGAGCAGTTGCTTGTTAGGGTAAGTATATGGAAGTCTTTATCATCCTTGAATGAATCAAGTATTAGAGAAGCAAATTGTCATTTAGAGATGCATTACAAGGTACGTAAAAACCCTAAAGCTGATGTGTACTACTTAAGAACTAGAGCAAGTACTAGAGAAGAGGACAACAGCTCCAAAATCTGAAAATTATTCACAAATTGACTAAAATTCAGATTTACATACCTCTCTTTCCAGGGCGAGAACCTCCTTTACAAGGGTTGATTGTTTTTCTAGGTTTGACCTTGCTAGACAAATTTGACCAGAGTTGACCAAGGGTTGACTAAAACTCACCCGACTTGATCAGGTCCGAAGTGTAATAGGAAGTGGGAGAGATAAAGCACAAGGGAAAAGAGCTTCAACATGCTAAGAAAGGCTTCTAGAGCTGAGAGTCAAACTTAATTGACCTCAGTCAAACAAAGTTGACCAGATCCCTCTTCTTGAAGTCTTGTTGTACTTATGTACCTACAAGAACTTGTGCTCTGATACCAAAGTGTTAGTAAACACTCAGCCCAAGATAATAAAGTAGTCACACATATGAGAGAAAATACACACACACTCAAAACATACTCAAGATGTCCAATGTTGCAACCATGGTAATAGTATTACAAGATGATGAGATGCTTCCAATATACATGTACATGTCAACATGATAACATGAAATACTTACAACTCATCAATACCAAAGAGAGCATGTGTGAGAGAAAAGGATAGCATGAAGAGGCTTCATTAAGGTTTCCGAGGTAACCTCTCTATGAGAGTATAGAAATCTCTAAGTGTATTAGCATGTATTCATCAAAAAGTTCTTCAAAGATGAAAACAGTCCTCCAAAATAGTACCCTTGATGCACCAATAGCAAGTGCACATAGATGAGCAGCAACCACCTCCATGTAGATATGAGCAACCACAAGGTACAAGAAGAACTCCAACAATACCAAGAATGACTTCAAGCCACATACAAGAAAGCCCATATGTAGCCGCGCACACTTTCAATGTGTATGAGATGTGTAGGGGATTATTATTTAGAGCAGCCACCATTACCTCTTTTTATGATGCAGAATAGTGATCAGCTTTCCTCAAAAGCTACCGAAAACACATCTGTGCAATTACTATTTTTTGCCTTGTATTTTTTTCGAATCTACTTTATTTGGCTTTCCAAATTATTATGCCAAATTTTCATTGATTTTATCCTAGCTTATCGCATGTCACATTAAAAACATGTGAAACTTAAAAAGCATGTGCAAATTTAAAGCATGTGTAAATTAGGGTCTAACTTTTGACCTTTTGTTGGCAAGTATTAAATATGGTTGGAAAGCTCTCTTTGAGTACTTTGGGAATATGTGATGAGCTCGTGTACCATTTTTTGACCATTTTATTTGACTAACATTGACCTTTTGTCCCTGATCTAATCTAATACAATTGTCCACGTATATATACAATGATTTATGATCGAATGTCCTAAAATGATACAAATTAGAATTCTCTTAATATCTAACCCTAAAATTCTAACAAGATGAGATGCGGAGTCAATATCGCTTAGTGGAGATTTTACAAATAGAGCTATAATTCTAATTGGGAATTCATTTACTTTACTTTTCATTATAGTTTCCTTCATATGGGAGTTTGATTCCACTCTTTAGAAAGGAAAGATAGAGAACCTATGTATGTGTTCTCAATTATGGAAGAGTAGAGCAAATGACTTCTTCAGAATCTCTTTCAAGGAAAAGAGAAAGTAGAAAAGATTCCACTACTAGATCCATCTTCCTTATAAGAGAAAAGATTGCCTAGATAGGAGAGGCACTATTAAAGGCAAACCAAGAACTTCTTGATATAGTAGGACATAGAGATTCCATTCTATTACTATGGATTTCTTATTTGTGAACTAGGATGATGCATTTGTATAGACACGAGGATAGTTGGGTCAAATGTATAGCTTATGAATACATTAAAGGTTAGGAATACCTAAAGTAGGCATGAGGGAAAGTCTATCATATTAGTTCTAGAAGGGTTTATAATCATTTTTCTCATGAGACTTTGTTTTATCTTTTAAGGATCATATGGTTTATTATCTCCATAAATTTTCATATTTGTATTGCACATTAATAGTGCAATAGGGATACATCATATTATGAACTTAGATCACTATGATGATCTTGATTTTATGGGAGTGATAATTTTTGAAAGCTAGGTGTATGTGATAGGAGATAATAGACACTTTACAAGACAGTTTCCCACTTTTGCTTTGCCTTCTGAAGTGTCCTCTTAAGGGGAAGGATATGAGAAAACAACACACATAGATGACTGTGTAGAAAACAACACACATAGATGACTATGTACAAAGTACGTAGGGTCCCACTGGAAATTGAGCTCACGAGCTACCGGTTAAGAGTATCATGGGCTAATCACTTGCCCCAAAAGCCGTGGTTGAGGATTACTTCCTAATCCTCCCTCTTAGGGTGTGGTTCAACCATCTCCTTCCTTTCATTTCTTGAGTCTAACACTCTCTTCCCCTTCTAGAGATGATTGTCCTAAATGATCAATCCTTGATCTCCCCTTGAATTGATGTCCTCACTCTTGCAAATCTCTTGAACCTTGGACAGTCTCTTGAACCTTCTTGTTCTCAGCCATGGTCCCTTGAACCCTTGGTCACAACCTTGGTGTCTTGAACCTTTCCTTTCCACTTCTTGACCGCTTGCCTACGGACTTGCCTTGTTCGCAACCTTGGTGCCTTAAGCCCTTGTTCTAAACCTTGGTATCTTGAACCTGGTTCTCACCCATGCTAAGTATTTTGAATCCTTAATCTAGTGCTTCTTATTGGAAAGTTTGTTCTGAGAGCTTTCCAATAGTACCTTACACTCCTAAATCCGACCTCTAGATTGGGAGATACAATCCTCCCTCTTAGGGTGTGGTTCAACCATCTCTTGCCTATCATTTTTTGAGTATAACAGAGACCATTAATCAAACTTTCCCACATGCCGTCCAATGAAATTTTGAGGACAAAGTGGAACTAAGGAAAAGGATGTGTTATAAAGTAAGATCTTAGTGTTAGCCAATCCAAAAAGCCAATTTCTACACACTAACAAGCTTCCATTTGCAGAGTATATGATGGATTTAGGTGTTTTGCAAGGTAGAAGTGCTCCTCAACAATGTCAACTGCAATAAAATGTGGTCGCTCGAAAAAAAGTGATAGCAGCATGTACGCAACAAGGTTTTGTTGGAAAGGCTCTTCATTTGTATGATTACTCACAAGTGGAGGGTATTTTTTCCAAATGCTATCAGTTTGACCGGCAGCCTAAAAACTTGTGCAAGGATTATTTCAGTATGTATGGGCTCAAGAATACATGTAAAAATTCTCAAGAAAGGGGCTTTGGACATAGATGTTGTAATTGATGGTGCACTTTTGGCAGAAACATCAATAGGCGTGCAGTTGTTTGATGGCCACCTTCGATAGAAGAGAGTGGTGGCTGCTGGGCTTTATTCACCTCTTTTTGCTCTAGTTGGCTGGGCGCATGCGCAGCATAAGGGAGAGGGAGGGAGATCTCGGGGGGGGGGGGGGGGGGGGGGGGGGGGGGGGGGGGGGGGGGGGGGGGGGGGGGGGGGGGGGGGGGGGGGGGGGGGGGGGGGGGGGGGGGGGGGGGGGGGGGGGGGGGGGGGGGGGGGGGGGGGGGGGGGGGGGGGAGGGGGGGTGTGGGGGGTGGGGGGGGGGGGGGGGGGGGGGGGGGGGGGGGG
>MU264743.1:0-10000 GCA_020310875.1 Ceratopteris richardii
TTTCTCTCTTGCCCTACCTTGTGTGCTTTTCAAGCCCTCTACAAACACTGCTACACCATCTCCTCACTCTCTTAACCTTCTCGAAAGCCTTTGCTCGCCTCTCCCTCACCTTCGCAATCATTCCATTTATCTCTTTTACCATTCCACGCTTCACACACAACGAGTTTCGCTTATTTGCAGCCCTTACATTTCCAATAGCAATGACGAAAGATAAGCATGAAGGTTTCACTCTCCATTGCATTGGTGTTGAAAAGGACATCGAAAAGTTCAATTCACACCATTAGACTTAAGTTGTTCAATGAGAGACGTTATGCTACCTATGTCTCTCTCTAATTAAGGGTCTAATATCATTTGTTGATAATCCCAATGAGTCCCCTTATTTTTTGGGTATTCTCTACACACAGATGGAGGACAATGATGGGCTACAAATATGGAATGCACACACGGAGTTCAAGTTGTTGATACTCTCGATGAGACCCCTTATTTTTGAGGTATGCTCTGCACACAGATCAAGGATGGTGACTAGCTACAAATACGAAACAGAGTTCATCATCTCATCTGTTGCCTAGCTGCATCCTCATCTATATTTGATTCCCTCCTTAATTGGGGTTACTAAGATGGCATCTCACATGAGTACCACATGGCACTCATGTGTGTGCCCTTCTAGTGGAGCCTAATACATGGTTCACACCATCTCTTCTATAGTGACTCCCCACATAACAATGTGGAATTAAAGAGATTCATGAAATTTGAGAACCAAAATTGAAAACCAAATCACAATTAAGTTACAAATCTAGAGATGATTTTATTGAAATAAGGAATATACATAATTTTTGTTTCTATTTGTGGATTGATAGATTTGATAGAAACCAACGATATATACATGTTTCGGTTCGCCAGTATCAGCATCTTGAAGTCTGCTACAGGTCTAGCAGAACTCGTTTGTCTAGCAGAACTCGTTTGGGTAGTTCTGCTCAAATTTTTTTAGATACAATCATTTTTTCTGCATCAAGGTATTTTAGTCAGTGGCCATGGCTGAAAGCAGTGTTGGCTGTTGAGGATAAGTTGGATGGTATCAATTATCCATTGTGGGCTTATATGATGTGTCATGTATTGGTCGCAAAAGGACTATGGAATATTATGTAGGGTGTTGAAAAACATTCTATTACACCTCCGAATACATGTATTACAAACATAGGTATTGCAAATACAAGTACTGAAGCTGATGTAGATGGTGTCGAAGATAGTGATATTCTATAGATTTATGTTCATGCTACTGTTTCTGTTGAACCTACTGTAGAACAAATTCGTTGGGATGGTAGAGATGCTCAGGCACATGCATTGATAGCTTTGTTTGTCAAACCTGCCATTATTTCCCACATTCGCTCTTGCAAAATAGCTAAGGATTCTTGGGATACACTTACCACATTGTACCAAGCTATGAGTGAGGCTCGTGTTGCTTACCTCCAAAAACAATTGGAGAGTGAGCATATGAATGAAGGTGATTCTATGGACAATTTTCTGACAAAGATCAAGGATTTGAAGGAACAATTGATTTTTGTTGATGAAGTCCTTCCTGACAGGTCACTTGTGTAGACTATTCTGAATGGTCTTCCCGACTCATATCAGAGTTTTGCTTCTACTCTTCGTTTGATGATGAAAGGAAATCCAAATGCCTTAACATTTGAAGAGTTAGTTTTTGTTCTATTGCAAGAAGATCAGTCTAAACAAAATAGGTCTATTATGCGTGTTGTAGATCAAGCTTTCTGGCTAGTTAGAAGGGCAAAGGAAAATGAAGCTCTTCTATTAGTAAGCAAAATTGGCAAATGCTCCACATTCGAAGAAGGAAGACAAAGATGAGAAGAAATCAGAAAAGTAGAAATTGTTTTGCAAATGCTGTAAAGCAAATGATCATGTCATTAAGATCTGTCCAAAATTGGCTGCTAAAGAGGCAAAGAAGAAAGAGGCCAGAATGGTTATTGCAGATGCCTCTACACCAAAAACAAAGTCTGCTAATCTTGTGCAGGATGAAGAATGGGCATTCACTACTGTTTGCAGTTTTGACCCATCTTCTCATGAGCAGTGCATGTCTGTAGTAGACTCAGATGTTTGGTACTTTGATAGTGGGGCGACCAAACATATTACCTCGCAGCGTAGTTTCTTCTTTTCACTTGAGCCTGCCCCTATAGGGAATACTATTACATGCGCCAACAACTCCTCTTATCATGTTATGGGAGTTGGCAAGATCATTCTGACTACTACTGATGGTAATTCTTTTACATTATTAGATGCTTTATTTGTGCTAGGGATAAAAAAGAATATGTCATCAGTTTTGGCTTTAGCCAAGATTGGCCTAGTTGTGAAAGTTGTTGATGACAGATGTATAGTACATGATCTGTCAAATGGTGACATGATTATTGCTTTTGGCATTTTATGTTGTGGGTTGTGTAAGCTCATAGACCATGAAAGATCTGTGAATGATTCAGCATGTGTAGTACATGATTCTTAGGCTATGTCAGATGCAAAGCTTTGGCATGCACGCTTTGGTCATCTGAATTTTGCTAGTTTGCTACACCTACAGAAATCTGAAATGGTGTCTTCTTTGCCCAAACTTGAGGCACCCGAAAAACATGTTTGTGAAGGTTGTATCTTGGGCAAAATGCAACATTCTCCTTTCCAAAAGATGGTTCAGTTTGGGTTACTCAGAAATTACAACTTGTACATAGTGATGTCTATGGTCCTATGCAAACACCTTCTTTTGGAAACTATCTTTTCTTCATGACTTTCATTGATGATTTTTCCACGCATGCATGGGTATATCCACTCAAAGCAAAGTCCAAAGTGTTTATGTGCTTCAAACAGTTTTTGGTTTTGGCTAAAAATTTGTCAGCATGTAAAATGGGCACCTATGTTTCGATCGAGGGGGGGAATATATGTCTTCTGACTTTAATGCATTTCTGGATGAACATGGGATAAAACATCAATGTATAGTGTCGTATACACCTCAACAGAATGGATGTTGGAAACAATGTCTACATTGGTCCACCCATCAATGTCTACATTTGTCCAAAACTGCTCAACAGAAAATAAGTATAGTATATATTTATTATATAGCTCCTACAAGCAAAAGCATGTTGGCGCGTTGGATAAAGCAGTAACCTCCCATCTTAGTGACCCTGGTTCGAAACCCATAACGGGTAGTTGGTACCATCCAACTTATCCTCAACAACCAACATACGGAATACATCACTACTTTTAGCCATGGTCGGTGACTAAAATACCTTGATGCAGAAAATTGACTGTATCTCAAAAAGTTGAACAGAACAACCCAGAATTCTGCCACACCTTGGTGAACCAAAACTAGTATATACCTTTTGCACAAAAAGATGAAATAGCCTACACAAGCACTATGATAGTGCATTCGGAGGCCGAAACGAGCTCAGATTGTGATTTCGGCACACAGAGCGAAGCCGTTTTGATCTCTGAAACACCGTGAGTATGCTTACCAAATTTCGTGGGATTTTGAGACTGCAACCAGAGGAGTGTTGACGACGCCCTATATGAAGCGCGGACCTGCTCTGATTGGAGTTAGACGTCTGCGGAAGCACGCGAACATCACAAGGAAGAAGAAGAAGAAGCTTGGATCACAACACACAATGTTGAATGTGTTAGGGCAATAGGCGTATATACAAGCCGGGGGAAAAAACCTTCTAAAGAGGGAAAAAAGTACCCCGGTGGTCCTATAGTGTTCACAGACATCACTACCCAAATATATCAACACATCTTGGAGTTCTCCTCATCTACTGCTATAGGTCTATGTTCACATTTTTAGTCAAATTCAATTATTGATTTCTCTTTGTATACTTAGTCTTTTGATAAGATTTAGATTGATATAGGTAACTTGATAAGTCTATTCGCACAATATCAATTTTCATCATCATTGGTTCATTATTGTATGAGTTACATTCATTTGAAGTCGCCTATGTATTCTGATAGATAATTCCTGAAATGTCGGGATAACACCCCTATGTTGCTAAATTTATTTCTCTCAGTATGGTTCATAAAAAATTCATAGAACTTGTTGCTTTCGATTCATCATGTATATAATTAGAGGTGTGCAAAATTTCTCTGGTCAATTTTCTGTAGGCTGTGAGCTCTGAGTAAAGTTCTAGAGTGCATCTCATCCAAAATAGCAAGTTTGGCTTCATCTATTTTGTGTCAAGTAGTCTGTTTGATGAATCAGTTTGCAATTGATGCTCCAGAGCACTATGCTGGTTTATATGCATCCTTAGCAAGCTCAAGGTGTCTACTTATCATTCCTGAAGCTATCTTGGCAGGTGTAGAGCAGGTTTTGAAGGGGTTTGGAGTGCAGAAAAAGAGGAGGAAGGAGGAGATGGAGGGAGAGAGAAGAGAGGAACGACGCGCGGATATGCGTGGGAGCCTCGAAACCCACATAATGAACTCTCTTGAGGCAATGCTCTATATATGATGTATATATATGAATATGGGGGTAAGGTCACATGACCCTTACATCCCCAACAATCTCCCACTTAAGGGTCAATGTGACCATAAGTGGAAAAATATACAAAGAATGATGTAGGACTATACAATAATATATAGGAAGAGTCCGGATCTCAACCCATACCAAATCAGCCTACACCAACCGCCTCAAACATGGTGTATCCATGCACCTCAAACTGCTCTAGACTCATATCGATAAGAGTCGAGCTCACATCTGACTGATGCAAGAACTGACGAAGTTCTTGCAAAGCTCCCACTCGCTCTATGCCTATGTCAATCATTGAACGACTAACAACTCCAAGTGCAAATGCTCCAATAGCAACTGCAATGTCTGGTCTCGAGCATAACAACTCGTACATCAGACTCCCGAATGCTGATGAAACATGTGCTATCGTGGCTAACCTAAGTATGTCAGCCATGCCTGTATCCGAGGCATCCAAAGCACCATCGTCAAGACCAACATGTCCTGACATATCTATGTCAACATCTGGCATGAGCGAATCCAAGAATGACTGCATGATCGCTGACTCATCAACATCTAAATAAGTCATCCTCTCAACCAAAGATGTATCTAGCTGTGCATCCTGAGAGCTATTATGCTCTACCATACACTGTGTACCATGAGAGCTATCGTGCTCTACCACACTAAGTGTATCATCATGCTCTACATGAGCTAACTGCACAACATCAACACCAAGGTCAAACTGATGATCACTCTCTAACTGAGTATCATCATAATGCTCTACATGAGCATCCACATCATGCTCTAAAGCATCCAAATGATCATCCAAAGTGTGCTCTATAATAGCATCCATATGATCAAAACAATCATGCTCTCCATAAGCATCATGAATGTCAATAGACCTATCTGTAGGTAGATAAAATGAGACATGACGAGTCTCACATCGCACATAAGGCTGAACTCCCACTGAGACGAGAGTGTCTCTCACATGAAGTACCTGCAGTGGATACCTGTGCCCAATCCTAGCACCTCTGACAAGCATAAGCTGTCCCAACTGCAACTGAAAATGATGCTCACCAAGGAATGCATAATATCTGCTCTCCTGTTACTGGCTAACTGAAATCAAGCTCATAGGGAATGAAGGCACATAGCGTACATGTCTAAGTATAAGTGATGCTCCACTAGGTAGCATAAGGCATATATCTCCTGCACCCTCAATGTCATATGATGTACCATCAGGCAACTGCACACATCCATGACTCTCACCTGAGAATCGACAAAACCACTCACGATGTGGAGTAACATGAAAAGTGGCTAATGCATCAAACAACCAAGCCATATGTGTGCCATCCAATGAATAAGAGGAATCTTGAGATAAACCATAGGAGAAAATGACATCACCATCACTGGCATAATCAGCTATCATATACTCTCCTGAAATCACTACCTGACCTGAATCACGTGCATATCTCTAACGTTGTCGTCGCATCCGCCTGAAGCAACATCGTCGAATATGGCCCTCATGACCACAGTGCCAACATCGAAGTCGTCGATGTGATCTATGTCTCACATGAGTCAATGGACTCGCATACATATCATGTAGTCTTTGCCATAATGCACTACTCGTCTCCTCATACATAAGAGACTCATATATAGAATCCACAAGCTGTAATCGGATAGTGGAGCTGGCCAATGCATCCATATCCATCCATACATGATCGGGCATATCACGAGGCCTCTGTGCATCTCTATGCACATACATGTGTAACCCTGCACGAACCAATGTATGCCACATCTGAGCTTTCCATCTCGGAAAGTCAGTGCCATCAAACCGAGAAGACACCATGCTGGCAATCCAATAGACTAGCAATATAACAAGAGACTAGAAACAATACTCTATCCTGAATAGGATCACACCTGCATATCCATATGCATAACTCACATCACATATGTCTCACTGGAGAAGAAAACCATGTGAACCACCTGTCACATAATCATGCATCTAGCATGCACATAAAACTATGAGCATAAGCCTGCTCACCAAGTCTCCAAAGTGACCAAATAGATGTGAAAGAATCCTGGGAAAAATTCGACAGAGTATCCCCTGAAAACTGAGCAATCAAACAAGATAACCAATCACCAAAGAACAATGAATAATCTGTCACCACCTGTCACTGATGTAATCAAGGATAATGGAAAATACATATACCCATAAACTAATGGCAATACATGCCAATACAATGGCAATACAACTCCCACTCAAGAATAAATCCTGCAAGATGGTCCAATCTATCACAAATAACCTGTGACCAAGTCTAAGTGAATGGAGATAGTCAATGATCCAAAGCTATCGCACAAGCTTCAAGATCCACTAGAGCTCTCTTCTAGCATAAAAGTCGATGAAATTTCGACAGCATCTCCTCTGTAAAATGAACTCTAGAACCAAAATAACCATGTGGGAATCACCATCCATATATGTCGAGAATCACACTGGCAAATAGATATCAATCAATGACCAAATGCTAATAATGGTGATAGACAAATGTGTAATTGAGGCTCCAATCTGGATCCTATACCTGCAAAGAAAATAAAGATACAAGTACTAAACAAGATCCAAAATCAACTCTCATAAAAGTATGTGCAACCGGCAAGTAAATCCATAACCAAATGGCATAAGCAAGATATAAACCACAATGCCACTATACATCCATGATCGAACTCATGATGACATAAACCTCAAAGAAGAGTATACCACAATGTCATCTTACATGCCAAACACGTGACAAGATCATGCTCTACTCTCATATGGAGGAGCTACCACAGTGATCATACATGTACAATGCTTTGAAGCTCTGAAATAAGAGCTTGCACACCATAAATTCTCTCTCGAAGAAGTTCCAAAGCAAATTCAACCTCCAAGTGCAATTAGGGTTCGTTTGACAAAAATCTATTGCTCTGTGTTTTGCTGTTTCAGAGGTGATAACCTCTGAATCTGAACTTTTAGTCTTCAGCAAACTTCAAGATCTAACTCTTGGCTACGTAACGAGATAAAGAACACCTCAATCGGAGGTGTATAGCTCAAGATATGCTCAAAACAAGCACATGTTGTCAATTTCAATTTCACTTGCAACAGTACTGCTCTGTATTCTGCAATTTCGGCAACCTAAAACTCAGAATTTGGATCTGAGTTCTTCTACAAAGTTGTAGCTATCTTTCCAAGCTACGAGCAGCAAGTTGAATCATTGCATTTCGAGCTGTAGAACTCAAGTTATGACAAAAAAACCGACCTGTTGTCTTACTCAATGTAGATTCGCCTTCTACAATTCTCTGCGTTCTTCGAATTTTCGGCACTCCAGAAGTCCGAACCAGGTTCTGCGCCCTTCTGTGAAGTTGTAGCTCTCTGTGTTAGCTACACACAAAACTTTAAAACGCGTCAATCAGAGTTTCTTAGCTCAAGTTACAGCTGAAATACTGAACTGCTGTCAAGAGATGTTGACCTGCACTTTCACCTCTTGTGACCTAAGCTTCCATTGAAGCTTCTTGCACACCAGCCCTCAGCATGCTCTGATACCAATGAAGGGGTTTGGAGTGCAGAAAAAGAGGAGGAAGGAGGAGATGGAGGGAGAGAGAAGAGAGGAACGACGCGCGGATATGCGTGGTAGCCTCGAAACCCACATAATGAACTCTCTTGAGGCAATGCTCTATATATGATGTATATATATGAATATGGGGGTAAGGTCACATGACCCTTACATCCCCAACAGTTTTTGCACCAGAGTATATCGACCATCTCTTCTCACACATGTGAGGGAAGTGAGAAGGATAATTGAACACTCATTTGTGTTGAGAGGCACCCTATATTGCCAAATCCAAATCAAATTAATAAAAAAAAGGATCGTCAAGAGAGTGGGCCTCCTCATATCAAGGTCCTCAAATTGCAAGGTTTTAGGTATTACCCAAGGTACTGAGAACTCCTCAAATGTCCCATCATTGGCAAAGGTCTAGTTGTTGTTGCTCAAGGTCCCTAACCTAATTAAGATCTTGTGAAGTGCATGATCACATAAGTGCAAGACATAGGACAATGAGATCCCACTCACCAAGAGGTTTGAAGCATAGAGTGAATCTAAGAGAGCACTATTTCATATACCCATTCAGTTCGAGGAACAACAACACATCAATCATCACGGGGGCACTTGAGAGTTTATGAATCATTCATGTGTGTGAGTTTATATGCTTGCTACAACGTGCACTATTGCATGAAATGAATGATTGCATAGTTTTGAACTTTAAAATCCAAGCATTAACCTACAAAATCAGGCTACTTGTCAATTGTCAGGGCTCTAACAAAAGGGATCATGTGATTCACCAAAAAAGGGTTTGAGTATTTGGATCAGATGGGAATGTAAAATTGTATGATTTGTGTGATTTTTATTCTATGAGGATGCATGTGCTTGAGCATTGAAAGCCAAGATGTTGACCTAAGGTCCCAACCCAAGGCTTTGACCTAAGGTCCCACCTTTTGCCATAAATAGCTACTCAAGAAATTGAGTGCACCATCAAGGAGTTTTATGTGCATAGAAGCATCTTTTAAGCCTAGGCAAGTCCCAAGGAAAACCAAAAATCCAAGTAAGCATTCAACGCAAGGACCATTAGGGTTTTGGTTGAGGATGGGACCTTCACACTCTTGATATATTTCAGTAGCGATATATGTGAACACACTTAGGACCACTAAGGCACTTTTTCCCTCTTTAGGAGGTTTTTTCCCTCAGTTTGTATATACACCTATAACCCTAATGAGATTATATAACCCTATAAACCTAATGAATTATCTTTTTACATTCACTTGGTAATACATTTTGTATTATGTTGTGATCCAAGCTTCTTCTTCTTCCTTGTGTTTTTCATATGCTTTCACAGACCTATAAGTCCAACAATCGGTATTAGAACAGTTCATCGCTTCATCTAGGGTGTCATTGACACCCCTCCGATCATACTCTTAGAATTGCATGAAAATTGGTGACCATACTCAGGGTGATTAGAAGTTCAAAACTACTTTGCTCTATTGTGTCAAAATTTTGATATGAGCTCGTTATGGCCTACGAACATAGTATTGCAGTGACTGTGCATGCTTTTTTGTCTTTTTTCTATTGAATGTATATACAAATTTTGATTTGTGAGTACAAGCATCTTGAAGTTTGTTACAGGTTTATCAACGCTTGATAGGGTGTTTTGTTCAAATTTTTGAGATATAGTCATTTTTTTTCATCAAGGTAAAACAAAGCTGGTACTTGTGCACTACTAAGCTCTTAAGGAAAACAAAGTTGATAGAGACTAAAATGTCATCCCTAAGATCTGTATGGGATAAATATGGATGCTCTATTCTGTGTGATGATTGGTCAGACGTTCATAGAAGGAATGTTTATAAAATCCTTTTGTCCTCTTGCAAGGGCACAATGTTTTTACGTGATATACTTACCCTGCACCAGGCACAATAGTGACAGGTGAATTCATATTTTC
>MU264743.1:15000-20638 GCA_020310875.1 Ceratopteris richardii
TGACTATCAAGGCTGATCAAGTCCATCTAATCAAAATCATATGTTCTTATCCATACCCATCCAGAGAAAATATATATAGACAAGATATGGTTTTGCATGAATAGTTTATGGATGAAAAAGTTTCAACATCATCTATTTCATCTTGTATAGTGGTATTTGCTTCTACAACGTCTTGATAATCTTGCAAATCTTCAAAATATCTGATATAATAACTGAATATGACCTCTTTAGGATATATGCAAAATGTATGATTGCTTGTGCAATCAAATTGGACTGATATGACCCCTCCTGGAGCTAACTTCCTTATGTTCATATATCTAGCAAATATCTGGTGATTGCTCCATCTATTTCATATTGTATACTGGTATTCACTTCTGCAATGTCCTGATAATCTTGCAAATCTTCAAAATGTCTCATATAATAACTGAATATGACCTCTTTAGAATATCTAGAAAATGTATGATTGATTGTGAAATCAAATTGGATTGATATGAACCCTCCTGGAACTGACTTCCTTTTGTTCATATACTTAGCAAGCTTCTAATGAATCCATGGCTAATAAGCTAATAGTTATGCTCTTGAAACACAAGACTCAATGGCTCACTCTTGTCAATGGTCAAAGACTGTCAAGCTGCTCGCATGAGAATACTAGGGCTTAGGTCCCAGAAAGCCTCCCAAGACAAACCTTAAAAAATCTAGACAATGAACCTTATGAACCAAAGTCCATGTTCGAACTATAGTGGAAGAACGTTAAAACAAACTTTATGGTTTTGGTTCACGAACCGAATCCACCTTGACATTGACAATAGAAGAAAACTCAATCCTGATTGTACTAAAAATCAGATGTACAAAGTAACGATTGTGAGTTTATTTATAGATAAACTATGAAGCTTTTATGGAATCTGAAAAGCTACAAACAAAAGTCGTAGTACATAACTTTTAATAATGATAAAATAAAACGATAAAGAAAAAAAATAAAAGAAAAGAAAAATGATTACATGAATGAATAGAAACAAAAAATACATATAAAATACATACAAAAATCGTAGAGAAAACAAAATTAATCCTTCTTCTTCTCAATTAGATACTATTTGAAATGATAGAGACGATAGCAAAATGATGTGCATACATAAACAAGTCTAACAAGCCTAGCCTCATAGCTAGAGCTACAAATACAAATCTAGGCTTGTATGACCAATACAAGAAGTGAAATTTGTCTAATAGACATAAATTGAAAATATTCTCAGCTAGAGAATCATATTGTTGAGGAGAATCCTCTATAGTTGCATTTCCTTCCTTCATTTTGCTCCAAGATCTTTCACAATAAGTTGCATAGGGACATGATGATTTTATAGCCCCGCTTAAAAAATATCTTTGACTTGGACCTTGTTCCCTTCATATTTATAAAGTCGTCCTCTGCTTTTCTTAAGCCCTTCTTAGTCTTCTTCACTGGAGGGTTCCTTAAGACGAATGTGATTAGTTTATCCTTCATGCCTAACCAAATTTCTTCATCAAACATTTATGAATATGTTGCGGTTCACTAAATCTTGTGACATACTCCTTCATGCTTGTTATTTTATTTCCAGATTTCATGGAGTAAAACATTATCATTCCAAAGAAATGGATCATATTCAAGTACGTTATATGATTTGGTCCATATTCCCATGAACAAAAGCTGTAGTATATAACTTTTTTGAATCAATAAAAGTCTCTTTTCTTCAAGAAAAGGGGGGATAAATAAATAAATAAATGAATAAGTATATATATACACATAAACATATATATATATATATATATGTATATATTTATTTATTTATTTATTTATACACACACACATGCACACACACACAATGCACACACACACACACACACACACACACACACACACATATATATATATATATATATATATATATATATATATATATATATATATATATATATATATATATATATATATATATATATATATATATATATATATTGTTGAGATATCAAGCTCAACATGTGATGATCGAGGATGACACGTACCACTTTTTCATCTCTTTGACATGTAGTGGTTACGCCGATATATGTCAAATGAACTTTTAGTGAGTTGTACCAATCATCTATCAAGAGTGATGGCACATTTATTTTCTTGCCAACTCACTCATTCACAAACATTAGGGTTTTCTTTATGTACTATTCTTTATATATTGTATCGATTGTATTGTTGTATTAGGTCATTCTTGTATATTCTCTTTATGTAATAGAAGAAGAAGAAGAAGAAGAAGAAGAAGAAGAAGAAGAAGAAGAAGAAGAAGAAGAAGAAGAAGAAGAAGAAGAAGAAGAAGAAGAAGATGATCATTCTTCCTTGCCTCAATTTTGTGTGCTCCTCTCTTTGTTTGTGAGAGCTCTCTTCCTTATCTCCTTTCTCTTGACATGGTATTAGAGCCAATGTTGTTGTAGAGAGCTCACGAAGAAGGTTGACAATGAAGAGTACATGAGAAGGGATTTGGTGTGAAGGTAGAAGGTGTCAAAATATTTTTGAGAGTTATCCCTTAATGTCAATTATTTTGAGCCAGGAAAGTGGGTTCCATGAAAAAAATATTACAATTTGCAAATCTTTAAATTGTGTTCTGTTTGACATCTCTTAAGTATTCTAGACCCAAAATTTCAAGAGATTCCGTGTAGTGTTGATACATGAAAACTTTTGTTTTTTTGAGAGTGGACTGTTAAGTCATAGTGTGACAGTGTTCAAGCAGAGATATTGCTTCTAGCATTTTTACAGTACCATGAATCAATGCAAAAAAGGAAAATGCTGATGGAATGAGTCAATTATGAGCGATAAGTTGGACAATAACAATGAGAGAGAGATGTCATTGGTCAAGGTCTAGTTGTCATTGGCATAAAGAGATACCAAGAGAACACTATTTCATATACCCATTTAGTTCGAGGAAACCCACAACACATCAATCATCACGGGGGCACTTGAGAGTTTAGCAATCATTCATGAGCGTGAGTTTATATGATTGCTACAACACTATTGGATGAAATGAATGATTGCGGAGCTCTGAACTTTAAAATCTAGTCATTAACCTACAAATAAGGCTACTTGTCAATTGTTACGGCTCTGGCAAAAGGGGTCATGTGATTCACCAAAAAAGGGTTTGAGTATTTGGATCAGATGAGAATTTAAAATTGTATGATTTTAGGATGTGTGTGATTTTTATTCTATGAGGATGCATGTATTTGAGCATTGAAAGCGAAGATGTTGACCTAAGATCTTCAAATTCCTATTTGTGTTGCACTTCTTGCTGCTCCTACTATAGAGAAACTTTGTTGCGATGGAAAATATACTCATGCACATGCATTGATAGCTTTGTTTTTCAAACATGCCATTATCTCCCACATTCACTCGTGTAAGACAACAAAGGATGTTTAGGATACACTTACAACTTTATACCAAACAAGAAATGAGGCTTGTGCTACTTAGCTCCAAAAACAATTAGAGAGTGAGCATATGAATGAAGGAGATTCTATGGACAATTTTTGACAAAGATCAAAGATTTGAAGGAGTGATTTATACTGATGAAGTCTCGTTAGATAGTTCACTTGTGCAAATTGTTCTTAATGGTCTTCTAGATTCATATCAGAGTTTTCCTTCTACTCTTTGATTGATGATGAAAGGTAATCCAAATGCCTTAAAATTTGAGGAGTTTGTCTTTGTTTTATTGCAAGAAGATGAGTCCAAGCCAAATGTGTGAATTATGCATGTTGTAGATCAAGCTTTCTTATCTAGTCAAAAGGGCAAAGGTAAATGGAGCCCATCTACCAGTAAGCAGAAATATGCTAATGTTGCATAGTCGAAGAAGGAAGACAAACATGAGAAGAAAATAGAAAAGAATAAATAGCTTTGAATATATTGTAAGGCAAATAATCATCATAAAGGGTTGTCCTAAACTGGATGCAAAAGAGGCAAAGAATAAAGAGGCTAGAATGGTTGTTGTAGAGGCCTCTACACCTAAAACAAAGTCTGCTAATATTGTTCAGAATGAAGAATGGGCTAAGTATAGAGGTGCTGCAATGGAAGCATGTGAAGTGTTATGTCTAGAGATGCTACTTGTAGATTTAGGAGTGGAAGTAAAGAAGCCTATCATCATTTATTGTGATAATCATAGTAGCATCCAATCAACATGAAATCTTGTTTTCATTCTAGAACAAAGCATATTGAATTACATTATCCCTTCATCATAGAAAAGGTATTAACAGGTAATGTTGATCTTGTTTTGTGAGGACATATGAGATGTTGATGATATTTTCACTAAAGTACTTGGAGCAAAAATGTTGAAGAAGTTTTGAAAGATGCTTGGGTTACAAGGCATGACATTGAGCTTGAGGGGGAATGTTGAGATATCAAGCTCAACATGTGATGATCGAGGATGACATGTACCGCTTTTTCATCTCTCTGATATGAAATGTAGTGGTTATGCTCATATATTTCAAGGAAACTTTAAGCAAGTTGTACCAAATTTATCTTCCAAGAGTAATGGTACATTTGTCTTCTTGCCGATTCACTCATTGACAAACATTAGGGTTTTTTTATGTATTGTTCTTTATATATTGTATTGGTTGTATTATCGTATTAGGCCATTTTTATATATTCTCTTTATGTAAGAGAAGAAGAAGAAGAACAAGAAGAAGAAGAAGAAGAAGAAGAAGAAGAAGAAGAAGAAGAAGAAGAAGAAGAAGAAGAAGAAGAAGAAGAAGAAGAAGAAGAAGAAGAAGAAGAACATTTTTCCTTGCCTCAATTTGTGTGTGCTCCTCTCTTTGTATGTGAGTGTGTGAGAGCTCTCTTCCTTATCTCCCTTCTCTTCACACACACACACATATGTGTGTGTGATATGCGAGAACTTATAACTCTTGAGTCTCAATGGCTGCCTTTACCCATCCAAGTTAGTGCTCCTTCCTCTATGGAAAAGGCTCTCACGAATGCAAGAACACAAGCTTCCAAGCTACTATGGTGGACAAGAGGAGGTTGGTTGCTACACTCTCAATGGTTGATAGCCATGCTCTTAAAACACGACTCAATTGCTCACTCTCGTCAACAATCAAAGATGGCCAAGTTACTTGCATGAGAATACTAGGGCCTAGGTCCTAGAAAGACTCCCAAGACATCTAGACAATGAACCTTTAAAACATCTAGACAATGAACCTTATGAACGAGGTCTGAACTATACTATAAGAACCTTAAAACGAACCTTATGGTTCTAGTTCATGAACCGAAACCACCTTGATGACAACAAAAGAAAAACTCAATCCTAATTGTAGTTAAAATCTGATGTACAAGGTAATGATCGTGAGTTTATTTATACATAAACTATGAAGCTTTTATGAAATGTGAAAAGCCACAAACAAAAGATGTAGTATATAACTTTTAATAATGATATAAATTCAAAACAATAAAGGAAAAAGAGAAGACAGAAAAAATGATTACATGAATGACAAAAAACAAAGAATACATATAAAAATTAAAAAATCCTCTTAGTGAAGGTTCCAGACAAAAACAAACAAATATGTATCAGAAATACACATATCAAAACATATTCAAATACAAAAATACACATAAATTCATACACACAAAAATACAAACACATAA
>MU264744.1:0-20625 GCA_020310875.1 Ceratopteris richardii
ACTCCCCTCAAATCTTTGTAAGTCCAAGTGAATATGTCTCTATATTCTCTCAAAAGATTTGTCAATTTCCTTTCTTCTTCTCCTTAATTCATTTCCTATATACGTGCTTCATTCCTCTAGGTCTTCTATCATCACTACGACTTTCTTGATCTTTGTTGTCAGAAGCTTCTCCCATGAACTTGCATTCTCATCATGATTTTTCTCCTCTCCTCATATTTCTTGAATTTCTCAAGTAATTAAAATAAAGATTCTTCATCTTCTTGTGTGCAGGGGTTCTTTTTATGTTTCTTTTTCTTAATCTTTGTGTCTATTCATGTTGCTAAAATCACATCATTCTTGCACTCATTTTGTTCATGATTCTGCACATCTATAAATTCTAGGTATTCGTCTTTTGATTCTCAAAAGGGATCCATGATTATGGATTCTAGATCATCATCACTCTCCTCTGTGTGTATGTCTACACTAGGCTTCACACTCTTCAATTATAGGTTTGCACATGAATACTAAGATTTCATAGCCATCCTCATCACAATGGGGAGTCCATTGTTCTTCATTTACTATGATGTCCATTGTTGCTAAGATTGTTTTCCCAAACATGGGGTTCAAACTCTTCATCAGGGAAAATCATAGGTGGATATGTTGGATCTTGAAGTGATCTATGGTTTCCTAAGGCTACTATGTATATGGCTCTATTCTTTTTCTTCCTCCATTGCAAGATTGCACATCCATAAATGAGTATCTTCGTGCATCCCTGAAGGGTTTGATCCTATGAAGTGCACCGATTTAGTATCTTCTAGTGTCTTATGGATAGTCTTCCACTACAGGGTGGTACATCACTATGCATATAGTCTTTGAGATTAACCTTAGTAGTTACTCCTAAATGCTATAAGTACAAAGAAATCGGTCCCCAATCTTTCACTATTTGCAATTGTCTCATGAAGGTCTATCAAAGATCATTTCACGATGTGATTCTTCCCAAATTCACATATACAAAAGTATGTTCAAACTCTACACCATGGGTAGTGAGAGTGATTCTGTTTCCTGCTAACTATCTTAGTGGATCCTCTATGTGTCCATCTTCCATTTGCATCTTCCATTTGCATCTTCATTTACATGGCTCTCAAAGCTAGTTTACCCCAATATTTCCCTAAGGAAGTGGTAGCAATGGAAACTCCTGCACCTAAATCTACAATCACCTTCATTGTGTTTCCTTGATAGGTGATAGGGAGATAAGTGTTCCCTTCTTTTCCTTCACTCATATGTCCTATCTTATCTATGGGTATCTCCAAAACTTTACTCTATGATCCTACTTGAGAGTGGGAACTAGCAATCTCTCGCACTTGGTTTGCTACATGTTTCCACAACTCTAGTTTGACTTTGAGTAGTTCTTCTAGAGTGAGATACACTACATTTTACCTTTCTTAGTGTAACTTACACTTCACTTCTAATCATTATCATGGGAGCTCTCATTTGAATAGACTTTGATTCCCAAGGGCATGTAAAAGGTGATTCCTATAAGGAATCCTATATGGAGAGCAAGTATAAACATTTTTCTTGACTATACATTGACTTGCTCTCCATAGATGGAGGGAATGGCTTGAGGAAATTGATCATGAAGATCTCTATTTGTTTAATGGGTGGGGACATCATCTATTCCATAACCCATTTATCTTCCTTAATTTCTCTTAAAAATGCCTACGAGTATTTATTGATTGAAGGAGGAATTCCACCCTCTATTGAAGTATGAATGCATGATCCTACTGGCAAGAATTCTCCATGTTTACTCTCAACTGATTGATCACTTTTAGGTGCTAAATGGTTAGGTTTAGATGATTTTCTCTAATTTTTCTACTATTCCTTAGAAGTGTGATTCTAGTTTGACTAGGTCAGTTTGGTTAAATATTTGACTTATCTTGACATTGTCAGAGCTAGTTAGACCATTTTAATGCACAACTTGGTTCTTTCTACCTCTAGGTTTGTTGTAGGGTAGCTGTTGTCTAGTTCTGCTACATTAGATCCTTCTCTCACTCATGTTTGAAAAGCTTTGAACATCATGTCTAAGTCTTTTGAGATGGGGTCTACTAAGATTGATCCTGACTTTGGTAAAGGTGAAGTCTCTAGTGGGACTTGTGATGTCAATTCTACAATCTTTGCCTTGGTCTCTTTTAGGTGACCTTCTAGATTTGCTAACTTTTTGGACCATTTCCTTTTGATTCTTTCTCTAAAGTCTCTCCATGGCTTGGTTTTCTTTTTGCTAGACTCTCTCATCTCATTAGTCTCTAAGTCTTTCTCATGGTTCCCCTATTGTGCTTGTTCTAATCCATGAGCCCTAGTAACTTCTTCGATGGGCACTAAGGTGGGTGGAGAGTCATTTGAACCTTGCACTATGCCTATCACATTGATCGGAGTTATTTTTTATAAGAGAATGGTAAGATACCTTCATTTATGATACATCTAGATATCTCAACCAAATGCCGATTCTTCCTCTCTGGAGCACCATTTTGTTGAGGGGTGTACCTGCATGTAAAGTGCCTCTTTATGCCCTTTTCTTGCAAGTACTTTGTGAATTCCTTGGAGGCCTTCTTTCCCTCCCTTGGCAATGACCTTGCCTCCTTGCTTCACCATGCAACATTTTGCATCAAATATAACCTGCATACCTCTCTCTACCATCTGTCCTACAGAGATAATGTTCTTGGAAATAGATGGAACATGAAGCACATCTTTAAGAGTCTTGACAGGCTTCACCTAGCTTCACATCTGTGTAATGGGGTGCTCCGTGTTACCTCCTATCTCCACACAACCTTTTGAGCTTGGGACCTACATATGAACAAAAGATTCCTCCATACATGACATGTGATTAGAACATCCAAAGTCTATGTACCACTTTGTGTCCTTGGGATCACTAGTGTGTCCATGTCTCATGGCTAGGAGGGTCTCCTTCTCATCATCCTTCTTGGGGTTGTTAGCATAATTCCCTTGCTCCTTCTTCTTCTTGTCTTTTTCATCCTTGAACCAACAATTCGAAGAAATATGATTCTACTTACCACATATAAAACAAGTTTTATCTTGATGAGGGTTGTTCTTCCTTTTCCATTCTTGCCCTTCCTTGAAGATGATGCCTTGCTATCTCCTTCTGAATGTGATTCTTCTTCTTTGGATTGCTTCTACTTGATTTTTCCTCCTTTCCCTTGCTTGCCACTTTTCCTTTGCCTTTCTTAGCATATTGGACCTGTGAGTGACCATCCTTCTTGGATGTGTCTGTTATGGCAACCTCTTATGCCACTAGGTGTGGGATCAACTCCTCAAGAGTTGGTAGAGGATCTGTATACAAGATGGTAGTAATAAGGGGTTTCCACTGTCTTCCCCTCTCACGCCATTGAGATTAATTTGCACAATGTCTTCCTCATCTACTTTGTAGCCAATGGATGCCAATTGCTCCCTCAACTCCTTCACCCTCAAGGTGTAGTCAAGAATAAATTGACCACTACCCTTCTTCAAAGAATGGAGTTCTTAAGCTGCATTTTTGTGCTTCTTGAGGAAGCGGCATATATCTTCTCTACGGTCTCCCCAAACATCCTAATCCTTCAACATCTTCAATTGGTGCATACCTTGAGAGATAGAGAATTAGATGCATGTTTGTCAGCTCTCATGGTGCATCGCTCGCACAAACCACATTGATGTGCACTATCATTATGTGAGTGAGAGATTCTCTATTGGAGATATGAGCTTGGCTTATTTGCCCACAAGATAATGTTGTAAACCTTTTCACAAAGGCTTTGTCTAGGGAGAAGTTTGAAGCTAACTGCTTATTCACTACATCACTAATAGGGGGATTTCTTAATATATTTGGTAATGATATGTGTGAAGACACTTAGGACCATCATAGCACTATTTCCCCTCTTTTTAGGAGGTTTTTTCCTCCACCTTGTATATATACCTATACCGTTAACGACTCACTTATCTTTGCACATTCACTTGTTAATACATTCAGTATTGTGTTGTGCTCCAAGCTTCTTATTCTTCTTCCTTTGTGTTGTTTGTGTGCTTTGATAGACCTCAAACTCCAGCAATCTCAGCCCTTGGATGCACCCAAAGCATGGATTTTTCACTCGATTGATTTATTCACCACCGTTAGCTATCATTTGAGACTTTAATCTTCTCATAAGTTTTGAACCAAAAATCTTAATCAACACAAATCATAAATTCAATTTCTAAGAAAACCTTTTCGGTAGAATTTTGGTAATTTTCTCAACTCACCACCAACCAGACTTCAAGAAAAACCAATTTTTAAACATCGAACGTTCATTCCTCTAAAATTAAAAACATTTCGTTCATTCCTTTGATATTTTGCAATTTTCTAATTTATTTTCAACAAGATTGAAAAAGAAAACAATCAACTAAGATAATCAAAGATTAAACCTAGAAATATCAAAAACCTTAAATTATTGAATTGATAGTGATTTTTCTACACTTTTCCATCACTTTTCTCCTATTCCACACCCTATATTATCTCCATTAAACATCAAAACACGAGAAAAATGTTCATAAGAGTTTAGAGCCAAATGTGGAATGATCATCCAAGCTCAAAAGACAATTGTAAATAGAAATCAAGAATGATAAGTGAAGAAAATACCAAGATTTAAGAACACTTATCTTTCAAATATAAAAAATCTCTTAACTTTTTCTACTACGTGATCCAAAATTTATCAAACCATCATGTAGAGGATTCAAGATGGTCCATTTTATCCCTCGCCACATTGCCAAACTGTTTGATCAACAAATACAAGTCTCCTTCACGTAACATAAAAGACAAAAAGTTATGAATCAATCTTGTAACAAACATAAAGTATCGAATTTTCATGGAATATTTATATCACAAATCCATTCTCATCAATCATTTATCAAATATTTGACCAAATACATTGCAATATATTAATATCTCATAATCCTTTCAAGCTTTAACGGAAAACCCACCTTGTCATGATAATTCTCCATAAGAATATGCAAAGGACATGATTTAGCTCAGTTAATAGGAGTATTCTCACTATGAAATAGCTTCAAAAAAAATGGAAAACAACAAGGGAAGAGGCAAAAAAAAAATTGTGAAAGAATTCTTAAAATGCTTCAAATTACCAAAGTCTTATATATCATTCACAAATTATCTTTTATACTTGAATTTGTTACCTTGTTCACTATTGGCAAGAAGCATGATGGATCACTCAATCAATGCAATGAGCTGATGGAGGCCCTGAAAATTTCCAAAAGTATCCATCAAATTGGTCATTTTTATATAAAATCCCATCTTTAGAAATATGATTGGAATCCTTTCTTTGTAATTTACTCCATATTTTTGCATGTCTAGGCATCCTCAATCTTGATCCATGATTCATTAACCCTGCCTGAATTTAAATCAGACCTCAAATGAGGGTTTAGGACCTAATTTTAACTAGGGTAGAGATAACTGTGAAGATTTCACTTTCTAAAACCTACCTATAAAAGTGGACGAACCCTCATTTGTACCTCTCTTGTTCATTCTCTCTTCTCATCAAGTGTGAGTTTCTTGGGAGCTTTGTGTCTTTTTCATAAGTGAGTCTTTCTTGCATCTATGTATATGTATGCATATGTGCAAGACTCCTTTGTGTGTGTGCATGTGTGTGTGTCTCTCCTAGCATTGTGAAGATCTACATATCATTGATTCATCTCTCATGTGGAAATTTTGTGGGTGTGGATCTATTGCTTGGCATTGGTAAGTATGTGTGTCGTGGAGAAATTCTACATTGAACACTTTGGTGTTGTTGCTAGGGACAAGTCTCATCGATCACATTTGGAGGATCATGCTTGGCAAGGTGAGTGATTTAGAAAGATCCATTTCTTATCTTTGAACTAGTTTCCTTCCTTTTCATCATTATTTTAGTACACTTAGGTAGGTAGATAGGGAGAAATAACAATTTTTTCATTTTTAGGGTTAGATTTTATAGGGCATTTCTGAGTTTTTTATTAAACCTACAAATTTTCATCTTCTTCTTCATCACTTCATGAATATTTACTTCGTTTACAAACCTTAAGGGTGGGCACTGATTTGACATATGGGTCGTGTAGAATGGGGGATTATGCATTAGAGAAACATAAAATTCATCAAGATACACCGAGAGCTTCATAGAAAAATGAAGGAGAAATAAATACATGCACTAGACAATGTCCTTGGAATAGTGTTATGCAAAGACATTGTTAGTTGATTTTAAGGGATTTGGAGAGGCCTTAAATCACATGAGGAGTTAGGAAAGGATAAATGGAGTTTAATCAAGTCAAGGACGACCAAAATAACATTAAAACATAAAATTTTCATTGAATGATGTCCTTGGTGGATAGTTGGCCAAAGACATCATTGAGTATCCAAAAGTTGTTTTCACCAAAATTTGTGCATCTTTCAAAGGACAAAAGACAAGGAAAAATCAAACCCTCAAAGAACAAGCAAAAACCTCCATTTTAATCCCAAAACTAAGTAACAATGTCCTTATTTCCATAAAAGCAAGAGAGTTCGTTTGGGAAAAATCAAAGGAAATTAAGGTGACTTATGAGCCACATTGATTGCAGAAGATATAAGAAACCTAGAGCAAGGAGTACCAAATTTCAAAACTCATTTTGAATCCAAACTCAAAGAAAAATGTCCCTAGACCCCAAAGGCATTGTTGTGTGAAGCTTCTTTGTTTCTCTCAAGAAAAGAATTGAAACTTGTGTATAAAACTCACTACCCATCATTTATGTCCACTTGCACCCAAGATAGTAATGTTCTAGAATGCTCTAGTCTCAACATGTGGCCATCATGCAACACTCATTCCATTACTCCTCAAGTACCTTAGAATATCCCCCAAGCTAGGGACCTTGGCTAACCTTAGTCCTTGTCTACACACACACACACACATGAAATGGTCTCTGTTGGACCAATGTCTAACACATTGGCCAATAACTCAAAAAAAAAATCAGGTTTAAAGATATCTATGGCTAAGGATCTCCAATCCAATCTCAATAAGGAGGTCCAAGAAAAGGGATCAAAACAATTGGAAAACTACCAACAATGTCCCTAGAGTTGATGGCTTCCTAGGGACACCATCCCACCATTTGGGGGCTGAGTTGAGTGTCAAATCAGGATCTAAGCATAAGGCAAGGTAGAGATAGCCAACCAAGGTCAAGATCAAAATTTGGGGTCAAAAGAAGCTTGCTAAACCCTTAGAAACATCTAGTGATGTACTCAAAATGACCCTCTTGCTCATGAAGTGATTGTGTGTGTTATCATAATTTTTAGTTTGTCACAAGAAGTCTTCTTCATATCACCCTCAAGAAAATGGTCAAGCAATGAGGTCAAATAAAATCTTGTGCACAATGCTGACAAAGATAGTTAACCATGGAAGGTATGATTAACGCAAGCAACCTCACCATGCTAATTAGGCATACCATGCAGCCTACAAGATAGCTATAGAGGCCACACCCTTCAATGTCATCTATGAACAAAATGCCATAGTTCCCATACTTCCTTATTTCCACTTTAAGATTCATGCAAGATTACGAGTGGACTAGTCATGAACTCTCGTAATTAGTGTATGAGTTAGCGAAACTATAAGGGACACATCTCAATGCAATTATAGGTATTTATGATCAAGGAAAAGATTTTTTCCTCATCTATACCCTTAAGTAGCACGCCAAAAAGCTTTAGAAGAAGGTCTATGGACCACTCATAGTCAACCATGTATCTTCAAGCACAGCAATTAGTTTGGCCACACTTGACATTGATGTCTTACCAAACTACATCAACAATTGTAGAGTGAAGTGCTATCAAGATCCTCTTACACTAGAGATGCTTGCAAGACTTAATAAAGTAGATAATAAAAAATTGTGGCTAAAAGAATTTGGGAAGAAGCATAGAGAGAAGCACTTGAATGCCTAGCTAAGAGGAAAGCTTGGATACGAAAAAGGGACGAATTACTCATAGCATAATTTTTTTATGAGGTCTATCTAGTTGCTACATACAACCAATGTGGACTACATGCATGTTCATGCCCATTCATAAAAGTTCAAGATTGCTTCCACTCATCAATGTAGGAGATCCATGCAATACTATTAGAAAATCACTAGTTGCCACTTATATATCCCTTGTTCAAGAGACTCAAGCTTCAGTAGTATATGTCGATTGCAGACATATCCCAATGTGTAGGGAAAGTCAATATTTGGATATTCATTAATAAATTAAATACCCCATATGTACTAATTTTTTGGTTTTTCAAGACCATGACTTACTTTAGATATGATTTTGGGACACCAATGGTTGGTCAACATGCAATGTCGCTAGACATGGGTAAGCACACACTAACTATTCATGTGAGAAACAAAACAATCATATGCACTCTCAATGGGACTCATGAAAATTTCATGGATGTGCAAGATATAATGAATGCCACCCCTATGCTTGAGTCCATTCCAAGCTCAGCACATCACATAGAATCGAAATCATATCTAACCAAAAGTTATACAATGTTGGACACTGATCTTTGTGGACATCTATTTCTAGGTAAGTTAGTAGGCATTGATCTTTTTTGTGAAGTAGAAAATTTGAGCTTTGATGCTGACTTCAATTATGTGGATCACCAATACCACTCTATGTATGAGTCTGATGATGCATCACCCATTAGCCACTTGAGTATTCACCTAAGGAGAAGACTTCCCCTAGAAAACATATTGCCAATATTTACAAGGTAAAGAGGGAGGAGTTTAAGGCTCAAGTCTTACCCTCAAAAAAGAATCAATCAATAAGTAGGATCAATCATCCACACACCATTCAAATTTTGCTTCAAAGAGGGATAATCTATCCTACAACATATCAAGAATCTAAGAAGACAAGTACATATCATGGAAGGTACAATCACAATACACTACAGAGGTCACAAAATCAAAGAAGGGCTCCATAACTCATACCACCTAGACATGTTCACAAGCACCTCGACATCAAGGTCCATCAATTAAGCAGATGTGGCTTCCATGGAAACTCTTCAAAAGTCAGAATGTTCAGGTTCATATCTGGGTTTCCTAAGATCAACTTAGCTACATTTCTTCAAGAAAGGTAGAACCTCATCCGATACATGAATTCGACACATCGAGGACCAACAATTCACAAGAAGCAATCATATGCACCCATCAAGGAGTATGAAGGAAAGTGCAAACAACACATGAAAAGAAGTCTATACACACTACATAACATTGGGTTCCAAATTCCCAAATACATTCATCATATGGCTTCAAATAAATCTAGAGGCCCAAGCAAAATGCATCTACTAAGCATCAGCAGAAAGCCTCCAAGATTGTGACCAAGCATCACCATGCTCTGAGGCACATTAAGCAAACATAGATTCCTAAGTCCTAGATTTTATTCAGAGAAGGAGATTCATACTTTTGGGGGGCCTAAACTAGAAATAACCACATGAAATGCCCAAGATTTCAAAATCCCACCCACAACAAAGACCATGACAATGCAAGGTGGCTCCAAACCAAAAGCAAATGTGAGGTGGCAACCCAAGGCAAGTCTAATCTTCAAACGGCTATGTTGGAAAGTAGGTAGACCTTCATATAAAGTTCTTGGATGTATGTTCATTCACTTTTTGTGCTAAAAATTCATATAATTGATTGAATTACAATTTAAAACAAGTTGGAAGCAATAACTTTGGAATTAATTCGGGATAGAAGAAAAAAAGTAGCATTAACTCTTCATCGTAATTGGATTTGATCACGAATGCCAACAAAACACTATATTTTCAATTAAAGGATTGCGAACTAGAAATACATCAATTTTGTTGGAGAAACAATCACTAATTGGATATATATTTGAAGGTCAAATCTTAGGAAGAAAACCCCATGCCTATGTGAAGGGACAAATTCACAAGTGTATCATATTTGTAAAGTTAGTTCCCTTTAGTTCTAGAAGTTTTTTAAAATCACGAGAATACGAAAATCTATATAAGTTAGTTTGTATCAACTGACGTAGAGAGAGAGAGAGCGAGAGAGAAGAAGTAGGAGAAGGAGTTCATTTTATATGACTGAGTATAGTCGGGCTTCTCTGAGTGAGAAAGCATCTGTAAAACTTCCGAGTTTTCATGGCTATGAGAAAGAACTAAGTAAAGTTCTGTGTATGAGTCTCTCTCCATCAACTCCATGCTTGCCTACTGTGTGATGAATTCAAAAGTTCAAGTTTTCTGAGCAATTCGATGCCTGGCATCGAATCTTGGCTGATAAGTCATTATTTTCATTCTTTGTGTGTTAACTGTTGTTGAATCTTTTAAAAACATGAAGTTTGTGAAGCAACTCGATGCCTGGCATCGAGTTTCAGCATAAAGTGGATGCCCGACATCGACTTCTAGCATACAAGTGGTCTTCTTCATGTGTGTGTAAAAGAAGCTGTTTTTGGTGCAGAAAAAGGGCTTAAAAAAGCTCAAAGTCGATGCCCAGCATCGACCTTGGCTGAAATTCGATGCTAGGCATCGAATTTTTTATTTTTAGACACCCAGGAATACTAAAACAGGCAAAATTTCCAGTTTTGGAAGGTCATACAGGGTCATCTTGTGAAGGCCATAACTTGAGTTCTAGAGATCCGTTTGATGCATATGATAGCTTGTTGGAAAGCTATACTTTTCTAGTTTCAGCCTATAAAGCTTCATGGAGAAATATTACTTGAACTAGGATAAATTAGCAAAATACTGAAGGTATGTCATTTCAGTGACTAGGAATTTCTGTAGAAGCAAAGTTCTCACTTTAGGCTATCATTTCTCAAAGTTTGGAGTGGAAATGAGTTAATGGTGACCATAGAGTTGTTCTAGTGTCACATTAATTCATTTCTTGTGGTGTTTCATACATCAACAAGTGGTATCAGAGCAGAAAGATTCTAAAGAGCAGAAGGCAGCAAAGGTACGAGAAGTTTTGGAAAGTTTTCCATTAAAGTTTCAAAGGTGAAGCATTTGAAGAGACAAGGCATCAAAAGGTTACTTCAAAAGTATCCTCATACACAAAGAACTCCAAAACATATTATCTTTTATCCTTTAGTCTCACAAGTTGCAGCAGAAGGAAACAACTATGGCAGATCATATCTCCATTGACAAACTGGACAGAGATAATTACCCCGCATGGGTAATGAGAATGGAAGCCTTACTTATGAGTAAGGATCTCATGATATATGTTACAGGTGAAGAAGAAAAGCCAGTATTTGAAGATGAAAGCTGACCAAAGAAAGAAGAACTTGATGCTTTAAAGCATTGGCAGAAGAAGGATGCAAGTGCAAAAGCCTACATCTACAATACAATCTCTGATCATTTGCTACCACACATCAGAGGATTGGAATCATCTGAAGATATATGGAATGCATTGGAGTATCATTTCCAAAGTACTACTAAAGCACGGAAAGCAAGTCTATGGTCAGAGTTTACAACATTCAAGAAGAAGCCAAGTCAAACCATTAGTGATTATGTCACTAAGATGAAGGATCTTGCAGATAGTCTTGGATCCATAGATGAAGATGTTGAAGATCACAGATTGATTGCTCAACTACTTGCAGGTTTGAGAGGAGATGAAAGGTGGAAACCTTTTCTCTTATCAACAGAACTTTCATTAAATCATTATGTTCCAGATTTGAACCAGTTGCTTGGTTTGATGCTCACATATGAGCAAGACTTGAAGGGAGATGGAGATAAAGGACAAAGTTCTGCAATGTACATGAAGAATAAGAAGAAAGGAGATAAAGGTAAAGCAAAGGATGAAGAGGAGTCGAGTTCTCAGGTTTATTATGCAAGAGGTAAAGGCACTGGTAGAGGAAGAGCAAGAGGTTTTGGAAGAGGACGAGGTAATCAAAATAACAACAAGAAGGCTTGCTGGATCTGTGGATTGAGTAATCATTTGGCTCATGACTGTTGGCACAACCAACAAGGATCAAACCAGAATCAAAACAACAATAGCAGAGGTCGAGGTGGAAGATATCAAAGTAATTTCCAAAGAGGTAGACAAAGTCAAAGAGGAGGCTATGGTAGAGGTGGAGGAAGAAGTTGGGGACAGAATCAATCCTACAACACCACCTACTACAACTATGCAAATGACACACAGAATGAAAGTCATACATCATTGATGATGAACTCAATCAGTACATCAGACAAAGAAGATCTAAAGGTATTTTACATTGACTCTGGATGTTCTAATCATTTGTCAAGAAACATAGAATTGATGTCAGAATTGGAAAAAGGCATTTCTAGTCATACAGTTCAAACTGGTGATAATACAAGACATAGTGTACATTCAATTGGAAAAGTGAAATGCAAGAGTGGAGCAGATTTGCTAACCAATGTTTTGTATGTTCCTACAATACCTAAAAACTTGATTAGTGTGGGACAGATAGTTGAAAAAGGTTTTCAAGTCAGGTTTACAAATGAAGGAGTATTTGTTGAAGATCCAAAGAATGGATATAATCAGATTGTCTCTGGTAAGAAAGAAGGTAGACTCTTTACTTTAAGAGTGCAAGGGAACATTGGTCAAGCTTTGCTCACACATGGTGAAGGAGTGATTACAGAACTTGATCTCTGGCATAAGAGATTAGGTCATTTCAATGAAAGAGGAATTAAAGCTATGGTTGCTAATCAGTCTGTACTAGGATTACCAAATGTGCAAAGTCAACATATGGTTTATAAATGTGAAGCATGTCAAATGGGAAAAGCACACAGGTTACCATTTCAAAAGAAAGGATTCAAACATGATGGACTACTAGAGCTCATTCATACAGATGTATGGGGACCAACAAAAGAAGGATCTATTAGTGGCTCAAGGTATTATGTTCTTTTCATTGATGATGCTACAAGATGGATAACATTATATGTTTTGAAGGAAAGATCAGAAGTGTTTGGAGCCTTCAAGCATTTTCATGCATATGCAGAGAGAGTCACAGGTCAAAAGCTTAAAAGACTGAGGTCTGATGGAGGGGGAGAATACTTCTCCCAAGAGTTCAATGATTATCTTTGGAATGCAGGTATTAAGAGAGAAATAACCTGCAGGTATACACCACAACAAAATGGTGTAGCAGAAAGAAGGAACAGGACTTTGGTTGAGTTTGCTAGAGCTATGCTAAAGGAGAAGAACTATCCAAATTATCTTTGGGCTGAGGCTGTGAATACAGCCACATATCTTGTGAATAGATTACCATGTGCAGCTCTGAATGGAATGACTCCATATGAAGCTTGGTGGGGTAAGAAACCAACACTAGATCATTGTAGAGTGTTTGGATCAATTGCATATGCTTATGTCCCATCACAGCTTAGGCATAAACTTGAACCAAAGGCAGAAAAATATGTGTTCATTGGTTATGATGAAAAGCAGATGGGTTACAGGTTGTGGAAACCTTTAACCAAACAATTTCTTGTTTCTAGAGATGTTAGATTTGATGAACAGAAAAGTTGGTATGCAGATCAAAGTCATACAGCTGAAGAATTTGAAGAAGAGGTAAGAAGATGTGAGAAAGGAAAATCAATTGTGCAGGTAAATAGAGATGAAGACTATATGCAAGCAAGTACATCCACAAGTGGATTAACAAGAAGAAATGAAGAAGCTCCTATATTTGATGAAGAGTTGTATCCAGACACATATGAAGAATGTGAACCAAGAAGGTCAAGCAGGACTAGAAGACAACCAGAAAGGTATTCTTATGATACTTCTTACATAACTCAGAAGAACTATGCATATATGGTCAAAGATGATGAAGAACCTCAGAACTATGATGAAGCTAAAGGTAAGAAGCAATGGGAAGAAGCAATGAAGGAAGAATTCAATGCACTGGAGGAGAACAAGACATGGGAACTTGTTCCTAAACCAAATGGTAAGAAAGTAATTGGAAATAAATGGGTTTATAAAGTGAAGAAGCTTGCAGATGGAAGTATAGCCAGATACAAAGCTAGATTGGTGGTGAAAGGCTATGCCCAGACCTATGGCATAGATTATGATGAGACATTCAGTCCTGTAGCTAAGATGTCAACTATAAGAACAATCATTGCTATTGCAGCTTCAAAAGGATGGACCCTAAGTCAATTGGATATAAAAAATGCATTCTTGAATGGATACATATCAGATGAGGTATACATGGAACAACCTCAAGGGTTTATAGATTCCAGGTATCCAAATTTTGTTTGCAGGTTGAGAAGAGCATTGTATGGATTGAAGCAAGCTCCAAGAGCTTGGAACTATAGACTAGTGAAGTATCTCAATGATCTTTGATATCAAAGTTCAAAAGCAGATTCAAGTCTACTTATCAAAAGAACAGAGGAAGGTACAATCTACATTTGTATTTATGTAGATGACATTATAATCACAGGTACTTCAGATGAAGGAATCAAGGAGGTAAAGAGATTACTTGAGAAAGAGTTTAAGATCAGTGACCTAGGAAAGTTGTCATACTTTCTTGGAATGGAAGTTACTTATACAGATCATGGCATATATGTATCACAAGAAAAGTATCTTCTGAATTTATTGAAGAAGTTTGATATGGAAAATTGCAGAGAAGCTTCAACTCCACTTGAAGTTAATCACAAGCTCAGTAAATATGATGGTGCAAACTACAAAGATATGAGGAAGTATCAATCTCTTGTGGGTAGTTTGATTTATGCTACACTAACAAGACCTGATCTTAGTTATGCAGTGGGAGTTTTGTCACAATTCATGCATTGTCCAAAGGACCCACATTGGATTGCAGGTCAAAGAGTTCTCAGATATATCAAAGGAACTATAAAGGAAGGATTATATTATCCTTTTACATCAGATTTGAAGTTGAGAGCCTATAGTGATTCAGATTGGGCAGGTAACCAGGATGACAGAAGATCAACTCATGGTTACATGATATACATTGGTGATAAGCTTGTAAGTTGGTGTTCAAAGAAACAACATACAGTAGCATTATCATCAACTGAAGCAGAGTACAAAGGACTTGTGGAAGCAGCTAAGGAAGTCATATGGATGCAGACATTGTTCAAGAGCTTAGGCATTGATCAAGGTACACCTACAATACATGGAGATAATATGAGTTCACTTTATCTTGCAGCAAATCCAGTATTTCATGCAAGGACAAAGCACATAGAGATATAGTATCATTTTCTCAGAGAAAAGGTAATGGAGAAGGAGATTGAAGTGGAGTACATTTCTACTAAAGATCAGTTAGCAGACATAATGACAAAGAGTTTGGATGGTGTGAAGACCAGTAGATTCAAAAGCATGGCAGGAGTAAAAGAAAAGAAGATGATATGAAGAAACAGGGAATGTCAATTAGTGATTGAGGGGGAGCTGTTGGAGAAACAATCACTAATTGGATATATATTTGAAGGTCAAATCTTAGGAAGAAAACCCCATGCCTATGTGAAGGGACAAATTCACAAGTGTATCATATTTGTAAAGTTAGTTCCCTTTAGTTCTAGAAGTTTTTTAAAATCACGAGAATACGAAAATCTATATAAGTTAGTTTGTATCAACTGACGTAGAGAGAGAGAGAGAGCGAGAGAGAAGAAGTAGGAGAAGGAGTTCATTTTATACGACTGAGTATAGTCGGGCTTCTCTGAGTGAGAAAGCATCTGTAAAACTTCTGAGTTTTCATAGCTATGAGAAAGAACTGAGTAAAGTTCTGTGTATGAGTCTCTCTCCATCAACTCCATGCTTGCCTACTGTGTGATGAATTCAAAAGTTCAAGTTTTCTGAGCAATTCGATGCCTGGCATCGAATCTTGGCTGATAAGTCATTATTTTCATTCTTTGTGTGTTAACTGTTGTTGAATCTTTTAAAAACATGAAGTTTGTGGAGCAACTCGATGCCTGGCATCGAGTTTCAGCATAAAGTGGATGCCCGGCATCGACTTCTAGCATACAAGTGGTCTTCTTCATGTGTGTGTAAAAGAAGCTGTTTCTGGTGCAGAAAAAAGGCCTAAAAAAGCTCAAAGTTGATGCCAAGCATCGACCTTGACTGAAATTCGATGCTAGGCATCGAATTTTTTATTTTTAGACACCCAAGAATACTAAAACAGGCAAAATTTCTAGTTTTGGAAGGTCATACAGGGTCATATTGTGAAGGCCATAACTTGAGTTCTAGAGATCCGTTTGATGCATATGATAGCTTGTTGGAAAGCTCTAACTCTTCTAGTTTCAGCCTATAAAGTTTCATGGAGAAATAATACTTGAGCTAGGCGAAATTAGCAAAATACTGAAGGTATGTCATTTCGGTGACTAGGAATTTCTGTAGAAGCAAAGTTCTCACTTTAGGCTATCATTTCTCAAAGTTTGGAGTGGCAATGAGTTAATGGTGACCATAGAGGTGTTCTAGTGTCACATTAATTCATTTCTTGTGGTGTTTCATACATCAACAAATTTTTTCATTCATTTATCTATTCCAAAATCATATTTTCATTTATATAATATTAGCACTAAACAACCAATCATTCAAGTCGATTTTCTATTTGAAAAGGAACATCTGGTCAATAATGAATGTGCTCATGAAAGGGAAACTTCTCCAATCAATGTTCTCTTAGAAACACGCATCAAGGACAAGATCTATGTGAAGTTGAAAGGAACCTTACAGCCCTCTCACTGATCAACCTATCAGCATGACATAGAGCTTTGCTTTTGTTTCACGATATCTAAGTAAGCTAGAGTGCTTCCAAAGATTGCTACCATTTGATATTGTGCTAAATTCTTTTTGCCATAGATTAGATGATATACCCACACAAATAAAAGTATCAAGAGAGCACTTACTTATTTAAAGGATATCTTTGTATCTGATAGTTTTTTTTTTCAAAAAGGAAGTTTGATGATAGCCTAATCTCCCAAAATTTAATTAATAGAAAGAAGAACTATACAAGAATGGTCAATAATGTTATTGTTACTCAAATTAATGTGAATGGCAAACTTTCGAAGGTGATCAAACTTAGAAGATTGATTAGACAAGGGTGCTCGTTGGCTCCCCTTCTCTTTGCCATTTCCACGGAAGGGCTTAGCTGCTTGGTGGAACAATAGGTGGAAGAAGGTAATATCAAAGGCCTTCGATTGCCTCATGACCAAGGCCAGATCACCATGAGACTTTTTGTCAATGTTATGAATGCATTTGTCCACAACAATAGCACCAGCCTGGAGACATTCTGGAGGTGCCTGGATACTTTCTGTAAAGCCTCTAGATCCAAAATCAACCACTCTAAGACCGCATTCAGAGCTCTTGTCGAGATCCAACCTAACCTTCTCACTGATCATGGCTGCCAAATCATTCCTTAGGGCCAAATTTTCCAACTTCTTGGGATTCCCTTGGGGTTTGGTATCTTGATGGAGCAGCAGTTGAACTGGGTGCTGGCGAGACTCGAAAACAAGCTAAACTATTGGAGAGATATGCAAATCAATCTCATTGGTCCTGTAATGGTAATCAACATGTTCCTCATTTCATCGAACATCTAATTCCTTTCTTGTTGGAGACCAAAAGAGTAAGATCTCTCCAAACTGGAAAGTATTTGTAGAAACTTCCTTTGGACGGGCGACCACAATATGAGGGGGGTGCCTAAAATCAAGTGGTCCATCTGCACTAGCCAAAGAGATAGTGGGGGCCTTGGCATTCTGGACATTGGGTGCATGGCTAACAAACTAGCGGCAAAATGGATGATTAAGGAAACCCCATGGAGAAACACAAGTTCAACTGGCCAAGCTAAATCATATCTTTCCACTAAGGTTCAATGAATAAGATTGGCTTTCTCATCCATTTTTTCTAATGATATAATCCTTGACGTTTAGGTGGATAGCTAAACCATATTTTTCTTCTATGCAAGAGAAGGAATAAGTTTGATTGTGCTTGCTTTTAGTGCCTCTTAAAGCATGCAACAATTTGAGTAGTAGATGTCATGATTCTTATCTCATTGTGAAAGCATGAGTGGTTGCAGATGAAGAATACACAATTAAAAGAGATTAGAAACAGTATCTATGAGTGTTGCTAGCTACCCAGCACCATAATCAAAGGCAAGAAAATAGGAAGTATATACTTTAAGGTCCCTGTCATTCCTCTTTTGAACATAGCGAGGATAGAGAGACACATGTATACAATTGTTTTGAAGGTTCCGAAGTAAAAAAAGGTAGAAATAGAAAATGCATTCTATGTATTGTTTAGCCATGAAATCAAATTTTTTTTCCATCAAGCACATTTCGTTGGATCTCTTGTATAGGGATTAGACAGCACCTTCATCAATGAAGGTAGGATCTTGCCTATTTGCATAATTTATGTTCCATATGAACATCACAAAGATGTTCTCTCTCACATAATGTGTCTCATAAAGGATACATCTCTACATATGCCCATTCAAACATATAACACACAAAGCCCACTAAAACACAAAGCTCATTTTAAAGAGATGTCACTAAAGAAAATAAGGTTCAAGCTCTACAAGGCTTTGCTGAATGCATTCTCATAAGATGAGGACAAGGAAGGATTGTTGGTACAAATAGCAAGCCTAAGTGCTTGGCTATTATCTCAGGACTACACATTGACTTATGTACCTCACGTGGAGGATCACATATGAACACTTACTTATAAATGTGATTGTATTCACCTTGGATAAATATAAAAGCCAAGAGAGTAAAAAATCTCGTGAAGTTAGGGATCTGAACCCACAACTCATGTGGTAGGAAAAAATCAATTCAAATCATCCCTAAGGTGTAGGAACACTTTTAGGTGAGGGAAAATTCAAATTCAAACTCACATGATGAGTATAAATAGAGATGCTTTTTAGTTGCGAGGTAGAGAGAGTCATTTTGAGAGTTATTGAGTTACATCATTGAGCACACACTGATCTCAAATCATGTATGAGTAGCCCACTACACTTCCCTTGTATCATATGTTCATTATAGTATATATTTTGATACATTTCTTCAAGTATATTTCTATATGCTGTTCTCTGTTGCATCTTCATCATTTCAATGATTTTGTAGAAACGATTTCTCTGTGCGTACTCAATCATTTGCTCCACTTAAAATTGGTATAGTTAGGTTGCAGTGTCTACTATCTATTATCAAGTCTCATTAACTTTGGTTCATCAAATCTCGAGATATGAAGTGAGGAAGGTGACTCTGTCTACACACCTTCTAGTTCTTGAAATGTTGAGATGACCCCCTTGACTTGCTAGATTCATTTCTGTGTATGGTGCCTCTAAATTCATGAAATAACTTGATTTACCTATCTATACTCTCTAATTAGATGTGTGCAAAATATCTCTGTTCAATTCATACCAGGTTGTGAGTTCTGAGCAAAACATTGAGCACCTAATTCCCTAAATAAAAGGTTTCTTCGCAATCCTTGCATATGCAAGTTGTCTATTTTGGTGCAAACTTTTGGGAATGATGTTCCAAAACACTTGATGGTTCTAAATGCATTAATGTACTGACAAAGGAGTCTACTAAGCATCCCTGGAGCTAACTTGACAAGTGTAGAGCAGGTTTTGTGCAACACCAACTCATCTATGGAACCTACCCATCCATCTCCTCACAAGGATACGTCAACAAACAAGGCCCAAGAGTATCAAAGGATCTCAAAAGCTACATCAAAAACAAGTCAAAAGGAGTCCACAAGAAGAATATGAAGAAGGAACAAGGCACTACCCACCCCATGTAAACCCTTCTACATGTCTAGGGATCCCATATGTCCCTAGATCCCCACAAAACCACTTGGATTGCAAATTTCCAAGTATATGTCTAGGTATCCCACACGTTCCTAGGTCCTAGAGATGCCATATGTCCCACTCTTGGATTCCATATGTCCAAGTTATGTCGAAGGATCCCATATGTCCTTAGATCTAAAAACCCAACGGACTAAGTGATTCCATATGTCACTAGCTCCCCAAAATACAAACAAAAGTATCATCACATGGATGGGGTTGTTGAGAGATACATGCTCTAAACTTTTGTATCCATCTTATCCCACATACAAGGGTCTTATTAGTAGCTCTTATGCACTCTCATGCAATTTCCATTTATCCCACATAGGAGGTACTTTTCCCTCTACTTCATGTAAGGAGGCCCTGTCTTCACCTCTTATCATTCCTTCATGTACTCCCTATGAGGCTCTCTCCATGAGGATCAACCTCCATGCTTTTCATGTAAGTCCTTATTTTAACATCTAGTTATTTCTTCAATATTTCATCATTAGGTTGTTTTTGGTTTATCTTAATCCATGATAGCTTGTTTCATCTTGTGTGCTATCTTGGGCAATGTTTTCCAAGAGTCTCCCCCTTTTAGGAATCACAAAATGTTCATTTTAGAAGACAACAAGTTGAAAAACAAGTGGGTCCCCCATGAAGAGGACAAAAACTTATCAACCTTTTCTATGATTCTCCCTAATCTTCTTGTAATTTTTCCTTATTTATAATTCAAAGCTCGTTTTGCAAAGAAAAGATAAAAGAAACAAACTAAAAAAGGACTTCATGGGTAGGAAAGGCGGGGGGGGGGGGGGGGGGGGGGGGGGGGGGGGGGGGGGGGGGGGGGGGGGGGGGGGGGGGGGGGGGGGGGGGGGGGGGGGGGGGGGGGGGGGGGGGGGGGGGGGGGGGGGGGGGGGGGG
>MU264745.1:0-20616 GCA_020310875.1 Ceratopteris richardii
TGATGCAACAGACAGGGATTGATCTCTTGTCTGCTACCTGTAAGGACGATGTGGTAGTTGTCTGCATCAAAACGTATAGAAGTAATTGTCTAAGGATGTATAAACATCTACGCATATGACATCGAAGTTGTCTTTGTTAAATATGGTGCAAACTTTTATCTTGAGGAGGTAGCAGGAATCGAAGCTGTATTAACTGTGTCTTTTGGTGTAACTGGATATTCCTTACCCTGGGATCAAATTGGTTATTCACTATCTACGGGTGGCGGGTTTATCTTCTAACTAAGGAGCAATACGTTCACGTGGTATGTCTTCACCATATCTTCATACAGTTTATCTTCTAACCAAGGGAGCAATACGTTCACATGGTATCTCTTTTTGCTTTCATGCAACAGAAGTTCATAGCATGAAAGCAAAAAGATCATTCTGGATAAGCGTATAGGATTCGAATCCACGACCTGTAAGAGGAGAAGTCCTCGGCCTATCCGATAAGCAACGCCCTTTCATCTTTTCGTTTCTCCAATTATATATAAACATATTTGAGGCTGAACCAACTTCCAAATCACATGAAAAAGGCGATGAGCGGCCGTGGATCTGCACAACTCAGACTCACATCATCGGACAGAAATTCAATTCGCCTATCCACGAGCAGCATGCTCGGAACTATTTCACAATTCCAGAATTGTTTTATTTTGTCTTGTAGTCTGGTGCAGGCCTCTTAGATGATGAGGAAGCAAAAGAATGCCTATACTGCAACCGCCCGGTTTGGAACCCACGATGCCATTGCATTGGATACTTCCTACTATCCACGTGGATGGGCCTTGTTATAATTTTGAGACAATAATGCATATCAGAATTCAATTTATATAAATCATTGGAGTTGTTTCCTTATGATGAGCGAGTGTCAAAGTTTGATATGAAATGAAGTCCCATGCTCTATCTCAGATAGTACAAATTCTTGCCTTCCATGGAGTTTAAAGTTGAGCTTGTATGTAGTGCTTACACTCAACTATCCATAAGTCTCCATCGACATCAACTTGAGATTTACCTTTCTAGCCTCTCACAAAGAAAGATGTATTTTCTCTGCATCTCCTTTCAAGTTGAGAATTTTACACTAACCAAAAGCCATGATAGATGATTCTTCTACAAGCACTTGATGTTGGATGGCTAAGCTTTGCAGAAGATATGCTTCGAGATTTATGCCAATCATGAGGATGGGGAATGGCTCTTCTTGAGGATCAATGTAAGGAATTGAACTCACACCCTCTTGGTTAGGAATGTGATGGGCTAACCACTTACCCCAAAAGCCATGGTTGAGGATTAGTTCCTAATCCTCCCTCTTAGGGTGTAGTTCAACCATCTCCTACCTATCAAGTGTGTGATTCAACGATCTCCAACCTATCACTTTATTACATTCTAATATAATAAAGTAATATACCATTGGAAAGCTCTTGGAATGAACTTTCCAAATTTGATGAGATAGCTAGAAAGTGTGAATCCCTTGGGAAACCATGGGTGGCACTTGATTGAGGGTTCAAGATACCAAACATGGGTGAGAACAAGGTTCAAGACTAAGGTTGAGAACAAGGGCCCAAGACACCAAGGTTGTGAACAAGAAGGTTCAAGACACCAAGGTTGAGAGCAAGGGTTCAAGAGACCAAGGTTGCGAGCAAGGTTCAAGAAACTGTGCGAGGTTGAGAACATCAATTCAAGGGTACCTAGGGAGTTCAAGGGCTGATCACCGAGGCTAGAGAGATACAAGAGTATATCATTGAGGACAATGATTGACCAAGGGGAGAAGAATGTAATAAAGTGATAGGTTATAGATGGTTGAACCACACACTTGATAGGTAGGAGATGGTTGAACTACACCCTAAGAGGGAGCATTAGGAAGTAATCCTCAACCATGGCTTTTGTGGCAAGTGGTTAGCCCATCACATTCCTAGCCAAGAGGTTGTGAGTTCAATTCCTTACACTTAGGTACTTAAACTCCAATGAATTCTAGGCCTCCCTTATCGAAAGGAGAATTGATTTGTTTTCTTTAAAAGAGTTCAAATCTTGGACTTACCATTCTCTTTAGGCTATTATTGACTCTCCTCATATTTTCAACCCTGCTGGCAGTACACTGTTGCAAAATGCTTGGACGGAGGTAAAGAAGTCTTACTCCCCTTGCAATGATTTTATTACTAGGAATTGTTTCTTTATTCAGGAATCAATATGGACAGGTTGGATTTTCCTTTGGAAAAATGGTATTCTGGGTATAAGAGAACATAAATGCTTTAAGAAGGGCATAAGACGATGGTCTCAACTCTATGTTGACGGTGAGTATAACTCTAATCACAATATTTTTACTTAGCTCTCTATCCTCTCACTGTAAATATGTGGTCATGCAGCACAAGTCTTCTTCATGGACCAGATCGATCAATGTTCTAAGAATAAGGATGTCGTGCTTCATGAAGTCGACTCTCACATGCTTAAGTAGTACAAAGCTAAGAAAGGGCCGGTTACCAAATCATTAACAAAATCAATCTTAGATGGAATGTTAATTGGAACCCCTCTCAATGGACCTATGGATTTAAGTGCATATGGTCATTCCCTGTGGCCATTAAGCACTCTTATTTGCAATGGATAATTATTCATAATGCAATCTAGACTAGTAGCAAAGTTCTGTATATTAATAAAAGTGAATGATAATGTAACTTTTATGGAAATGTGGAAGATTTAGCCCACTTTTTTGTGAACTCTCCCAATCCTCAAAAGATATAGAGGCCTATCAACAAAATATGTATCTCTCTCAGAGGAAACAAGCTTGAGGACAGATAAATCTTTCTTTGCAAATGTTATAAGTTGGGCTTAGGTCTTTGGAAGATCTAGATGTCCCACATTATGTGGATGATTTGAATGTCTAGAAACATGAAATTCTTCCAAAACAAGAACAGGTCTTTGAGGCCACTTATCTGTGTATTCTCATATCTATCAAGAGCAAAAGTCTAATCCTAATTGAGAAATTGATGCCTTGTGATACCCAAATCTCTATTGTAATTAAATGTTGTAAATGTTTCTCTTGGAAAGATTATTATGGTCTTTATTTAGACAATGTGTCACAGCTTCCTTGTGGTCTTATCCTACTATGAGAAGACCTTGATATGCTCCAGTCTTGTAATTCCCTGGGACTATAGATGGTTTTTGTGGGATCATGCCTCTGTACATATGTAACATACCTTCACCATTTTTAATATACTTCTTGTTGTCTTCAAAAAGAAAAAAAAACTCTTAGGCTAAATATCTATACTCAATTTCATTGAAGGAGAGTTCAACTTGATTATTTCTTAGACCACACGAGATGGTCACTATGTGAATTTTCTTTACAAGAAACAAACAAAACTATATTTAAAAGAAAAAGTATAAATTGTATCAAAGTTCGGGGAAGAGGCGCCCCATAATATACAAGACAAGCACAAATCATATGGGTACATCAAAAACATCAACCACACATGAAAGGAAGGCTTTTTGTATCGACTTGCTTGGTGTAGAGGAATACATTTCACGTTGAGAATATTGCCCTAGATCTTAGTGTTTCTTTCAAGAGCATTCTTTGAAAAAAGTTGAAGAAGCTTGGAGAGGCTTGGAAAGCGGAGTTCTCAAGCGGTGATGTTGGTCCAAGAAACCAACATAGGACCAGCCCTAGCTCTTTGGATATGTAAAGTAGACCTTGTAGGCTTGTGGTTCTTGAAATAAAATCCAATAGGTACTTTCGAATATTACCAAGAAAAAGTTGATGCAAAATAGAGAACTTGCACCTTGACTAGCTCACAAACCTTCTAAAATGACTGGAACTTATGACTTCAAACATTGAGGGCAGCCAACACACAATTACAATTGGAAAAATTCCTCTTAAGGGAGTATCATACATTTAATTGTTTTGAGAAAATGCAAGAAAGTCCTAATTTATAATGGCCAATGAAGGAGCAATCACCTTAACACTGATTGGATGTCATCTTGATTTTTCAGGGATATGCAAAAGATGACCCCGACACTACAAAACTACAATTTCTCTGAATCTACTAAACCAAATGACTTGTAAATTTGTACACATATACTAGACGGCAATATCTTTCCAATGAATGCTTAATAAATTTATTTGAATCTCTGTAGAGAGAGAGAGAGAGAGCAAAAACCTTTGCAATTTGATTGATTTTAAGGAAGAAGGAGCAGAGAATTAAAGTGGCACCAAGCAATGATCAAAGAGTATATGTATTGCATCAAATCAACACTCTACTTAATGTATAAATGATATGGATTCTTTATAGACTCTTGAGTATCTATCCACACATTTCTTCATGAATTCAAATTTGAAATTAGGAAGGTTTGGTAGTTTAGATTGATTGAAATCTTTTCCAACAATCTAGGAATAAGAGAAAGTTGAAATCATATCTACTTCTTGATTGATTGATTGAGAATCAATCTCAACCACTTCAAACTTGTGTCTTTTGTTCCTTTTATTTTTCACTTTACAAAGGTAAATTCTGTGCAACTTACGTAAGAAAGTGATCATATGTGATTAATCACTCAATACAATAAATGAATGCAAATAAACATTTTTCAAAGAGTATTCTATGACACCTTCTGTTGAGCCCATAAAAGTCATATTGGTCAAAGTCAACTACAGTCAAAGTCAACCACAATCAAAGTCAAAAGATCAAAGTCAAACTAGTCAAAGTCAACAAAGTCAAGGTCAAAGTCAACAGGTGCAAAGTCAAAGTGCTAAAGTGCAGGTGTCAAAGTGCACAGGTAGTGCACAATTAATTATCCACGAAGGGTAAATTGGAGAAAGTGGGTTGCAAAGGTATTTCTCTAATTTCCCTAAGGTTCAAAGTGTTTTTAAAGTGTTTTGGAAGGTTCAGGTGAACCCTCTCTTATGTGCAAAAGTGAAGAATTAAAAGGAAAAATATGAAGGTATGTGAAGCGGCAGCCTGCGGAGAAGTGAAAGTATGGCCTCCCAATTAAAATTTTGTTTAGGCTAAAGTCACTACAGGACAAAACAGGGATTCGTTGGCTGCCACTTGTGAAGACGATCTTGGGATATCAAAGTGAGCACCAAGATACTCTTGCAGTTAGGAGCATACGTGAATCGACACTCAAATCAAGGCAAGGACTATTCTTGGACTATTCTAAGACTAAGCAAGTGTGAGCAAAGTCTAAGCAAAGCAAGAGAGAGAAGTGCAAGAGACACACAGTGTGCGACCCAGAGAAGTGAAGTGCAAGGTGTGCATGAAGAGTGACCAAGGAAGTGTGCAGAGAAGTGCTAAGCTAGTCCCCCAAGGATCCCAAGGTCTTATTGAAGTGTGCGTGTGCCAACAGAAGGTACCCATCCCTCCACCTTAGTGGAAAGCTTGGTGCAAGGTGTGCACACGTGAAGGCTTGGAGACGGTGGAGGTTTGGTGCAGAGGAGGCCGGCAGCAACAAGTCCCTTGGGTATTTGGTATTTTGTAATTGAGCACTCTGTGGGATTTTGCACAGAAGCATTGGATTGTATTGTGCCTCAACATTGTATTTGTCTTATTATAATCAATCGACAGAGGCTTCTAGTGTGTATCTTTCTTCTTGTCTTTCCCTTTTCTCCTGCAAACACTCAAATCCCTTCTTATCCAAGAATCCCTCAACAAAATTTGGCACGCACGGTGGGACATCCAAGGAGATTTGAGCATAGGAGAAGACATATTGCAATTGGAGAAGAAGTATTCAAGTGTTGACAGTACTACTTCAGTGGACTAAGACGTACATATTCTTATCAATTATCTCATACTAAGAGGACTATGAACAGCCCATGACCGCAAGCCGGTCCCAAACATTGAGGGTCACCTGCCAGCAAACAAGAAGGAAGGCTGTTATAAGATCATCTAGTCCACTTTCATCAACTTCATCAGTAAGGAGCATGGCTAGTCAAGTAAACTTGGAAACCCTACTATCAAGATTAAATATAAAATTTCCTTCTTTCAAAGGCCTAGCTCAGGAAGATCCGGACGAGCATATTAGAAGGTTTCTAGCACTATGCAAAACTAGAGGCTTAATGGGAAGAGAGGATGCCTTTTTTATACTCTTCCCTGCTACATTAGAAGGATTATCAGATAAATGGTTCAGCCATTTTGCTGAGAACCATTTTACAACTTGGGACTTAATGAAAGATGCATTCAAAAATCAATTTCAACATGGAAATACTGTAGAGATCATCATAGAGGAATTAGAGAATTTGAGATTGGGTCCAGGTGAAAAGTTCCCAGAGTTTGTGACTAGGGCCAAGCACTTATGGCTAAATTACCAGATCCATCACATGATTTTTTTGTTAAGAAATGGTTAGCTAAGCCACTTCCAGTGACCACCCAATGTAAAATCAAGGAATTAGTGTTGCCTACAGCCTCCATAGAGGAACTTATCAACACAGCTACACGACTGGAGCAGATAAGGCAGCAGTATGGAGCAACTTCTTCTCAACTACCATATTCTATAGAAATGGAGGATCCAATAATCGAGCTAAGGAAGGAGCTAGAGGGCTTAACAAGGAATAAGCCCCATAAAGAGAAGGAGAATGTTGTTACTCAGTTGAGGAGGGAGATTGAGGCATTAAAGCTCCAAAAGGAGGAGGAGGCCCAAGCTGAAGAATTGGCTCAGTTACAACAGGAGTTACAGGAACTCAAAGGGGGTGGCATCAAGAGTGGACTTTGGTGCACCATGTGCAGCAAGCAAGGTCATATAGTAAGTGAATATCCTTTGTTAAGTGTGACTTGCCAATTATGCAGGAAAGCTGGTCATGAAGCTGAGGAATGTCAATCAAGAGGAATGCCTACAACAACATATTGGACACAAGGAGGACCCCTACCACCAACAAATGTAATGGCGGCTGGACCCAATCAAGGTAACAATTACAACCCTAGACAGAGGGATAACTTTGGAAATGGGCCCAGGAGGCCAATCATTTGTTTCAGATGTGGAGAATGTGGGCACTATCAAAGTAGGTGCACTCTACCAGAAAATGCCCCTCCTTGCAGGCCTAGAGGCCAGAGACCACTATACAAATTGTTGTCCTAAGAATCAAGCCTCTTCATCTGGGCCCCATATTCAAATGATTTTTGTGCACAAAGAAGAAATATTAGATCAAGTCAATGAGCCATCACCATCTACCAAGGTGGTGTAGTTAGAAGAAATTGAATCTTTTATAGTGCAGACAAGAAACAAGGGAAAGGCTCAAGTAGATATAGTTCAAGAATCAAGAATTAATGGATTGAACAAAGACAAAGAGACATCTGAAGAAGACAAAGCCACCACATGTGCAGATACAAGGCAAAAGGAGATCTCATATGTACCAGTGATGCATTCAACAGGGCTCATGAGGAGTTTGATAAGTCAATCGGAGCCCATGCTCTTAAGGAATTAGAGGCTTCAAAACTACTCAAGTCCATGAAAAAGGAGGTTAGTATTTTTATTTAATAAAGATGGGTGGGAAATTCAGGTCATAACTCTTGCAGATAATTGATAAGGCTTCCACTACAAGTTTGGTGGCAAAGACTACTGTTATACATAAAGGTAAAATTGTAGGGGAAGCACCCCTTACAGATTATAAGAGTCCTCGGCTGACAGTATCTATCAAAGGTCATGAGTTTCAAGGAGTTATTATGGATGGTGGTTCTGGCATTAACTTGATGCCTGAACATACAATGGAAAAGATTGGACTACACCCTTCAAGGCTTGCAAATTTCACTGTCACTGTTACTTTGGCAGATCAAAGCAAAGTAAGGACCTTAGGAGTGATCCCAAAAGTTCCACTTGAAGTACAAGGTAATCTCTTCATTCTAGATTTTGTGGTTTTAAGACTGCCCAGGTTGAAGGAGGATTTCCCCTCTTAATTGGAAGACCATGGCTGAGGCATGCAAGTGTCATCCATGATTGGGGCAAAGACACTATGTGGGTACAAAAGAAAGGGCAAGAGCTGACTCAGATACATTTAGAAGAGGGTCCAAATAATCATGGGAACACCAGCATGATGCAAACAGTTGGCATTTGCATGGAACCAGAAACAGAGGACCAACCCCAAATAGATTTTGAGGAAGAAGAGGATATTCTAAATTGGCTCCAACCAGGCAACTCCTCCTCTTGTTTTGGAATTTTTCTTAATAATTCTTGCACAGCTGAAGGTTATGATGAAATTCAGGAAAAAGTTCAGGTTGATGGATTGGGAGAGCCCATCACAGACCACAGAAGGGGCAAGAAGACACCCCTCAAATACAACTTGGAGGAGGATGTAACAACAATAGAGAAGGAAGTTACTAAAGCTAAAGACAAGGTAAAACATACTAGTGAAGAATGCTCTTTCCCAATTCAGAAATCCCTGCAGGATGGATGCAGGATAAGGAGGAATGCATTGAGATCTAAAATACCCTGCTTATGAAACAATGCACGAAAAGCTAGTGGAAGAAAACAAGGTTGGCGATGAGCAGGAAGATAATATGGTAGAGAGAAACCATGTCAAAGAAATACAATTAGGCACTCAAGACAATAATCGTCCAGTTTTGGTGGCCACTTGGTTGTGGAGCCACCCAGGGCTCCTTGAAAAGGTAAAATCCTTCTTGACCCACTATACAGATGTTTTTGCATGGCATTATAAAGACTTAGAAGGAGTGCCTGCCAATTATGGAGAGCATAGAATCCCCCTAGTTGAGGGAGCCAAACCAATACGAGGGAAGAGTTATAGAATTAACCCAAAATATGTTGAAGCTATCTATGTCGAAATACAGAAGATGGAGGATGATTCTTATGGAGGATGCAAGAATCATCATTCCTGTGGAACACTCAGAGTGGCTCTCACCTATGGTTATAGTACCAAAGAAGAATACCAATAAAATCAGAATTTGTGTTGACTTTAGAGCACTCAACAAGGTGACCATTCCAGATGGATTCTCAATGCCATTTGCAGAGCAAGTCATTGAAGAAGTGGTTGGACATGCATTATATAGCTTTATGGATGGCTTTAGTGGCTATAATCAAATATCAATACACCCAGAGGATCGTGAAAAGACTACTTTTATCACACCTTGGGGAACATATGTGTATGTAAAAATGCCATTTGATCTCAAAAATGCTCCACCCACCTTTAACAGAACTGTAAATCTCATTTTTGGTCCTTTATTGCTAGAAACACTTAGAATTTTCATGGATGACTTCTCTTCATTTTCAAGTTCTCATAATGAGACCCCTTTAGATTGCTTGGACCATCACTTGCGACAGCTGTAGAATGTTTTTAAGAGATGTAGGGAGACTAAGCTAAAGCTCAACCCAAACAAATGTCATTTCCTTGTAAGAGAAGGAACTCTCTTGGGACATGTGGTGTCGGCTAAAGGTATGGCCCCATATCCTGATAAAATTATTTCTATATTAAAGTTGCCTAAACCTAAATCTCCTAAAGAGATTCAGAGTTTCTTGGGGCATACTGGATACCACAGAAGGTTTATAAAAATGTATGCAGAGATAGCTAGGCCACTGGCTAGAGTTACAGGTAAAGAAGTGCCATTTAAATGGGAAGAGGAAGAAGAGAAGGCCTATCAGACATTAAGGTCCAAATTGGTGGTTGCACCAATTCTTATCACCCCAGATTGGTCAAAATTTTTTCATGTGCATGTAGATGCCAGTGCATATGCAGTAGGTGCAGTATTGGCTCAACATAGTGAAGAATTCAAACTTGACAGGCCTATTCAGTATCCTAGTAGAATTTTGACTAAAGTTGAAAAGAATTATAGCACAACAGAAAGAGAAGCTCTAGCAATGGTTTTCGCAGTACAAAAATTTTGTCATTATTTGCTAGGTGTGAAGTTTGTCATCATCACTGATCATCAACCACCCAGGTATTTATTGAACAAGCCACAAGCAACTGGGAGCATATGGAGGCGGCTACTTTTGTTCCAAGAGTTTGATTTTCTGTAGTCCATAGACCAGGTAAAAAAAATGTTATGGCGGATCACCTATCCAGGATCAATATGATGGATCAAACTAGTGGAGTCAATGAAGATTTTCCAGATGCTAATTTGTTCGCTGTACAAGCTCAAGGTTGGTATTATGATATCAAGAATTTCATTAAAAACTGGAGTGTATCCAGAGAAGGCTAGTGCTGTGCAAAGGAAGAGACTGCTAATCAAGAGCAGACCTTATACCTTCATTGAAGATAAATTATATAGACAGGGAAAGGATGACAGGTTTAGGAAGCGCTTGGAACAAGAAGAACTGAGGGAAGTCCTTCAATCTGCACATGAAGGAACAGGTGATGGGCACCTTCCAAGGCATATATGAGTCAGAGGATCCTTGATGTTGGTTTATGGTGGCCTACATTATTCAAAGATGTTGATGCCTGGGGAAAAGCATGTGATGTTTGCTAGAGGTGTGGACCTAAGCCCACCAAGCAGAGGCATAACCCCTTGATTATTTCCACTTCTTGGCAACCATTTGAGAAGTGGGGGTTAGATTTTGTAGGGCCTATCTACCCTCTGTCGATTCCAAAAAGAGAGAAGTATTTATTGATAGCCACAAACTATGCGATGAAATGGGCTGAATCTATTGCATCACCTAACTGCACGGCCCAAACTGTGGTTGATTTCATTTACAGTAGCATCATTTGCAGGTTTGGATGTCCACTTGAAATTTGTACAAACCAGGGTACTCATTTTGTGAATAAGGTCCTGCAGGAAATTCTCAACATGTATAGAATTCTACATAGGACCTCTTGTGCCTACCATCCAAGAGCTAATGGGCAAGCTGAATCAACAAATAAGGTATTAATTTCCATGTTAAGGAAGGACTACAGCCCACCTCCTGGGGCATTGCTTATCAAGGTACCCTATGGGCATACAAGATAGCTTACAAAGAGGCCACTGGATATTCTCCATTCCAACTGATTTATGGCATATTGCCAATTGAGCCCTTTGAATTTTTATATGGATCACCTAAAGTAGCATTCATGCAGGGAAAGAAAGATTGTGGTGTCTCTCAGAGGCTTGGAGCACTGCATAAAGTGGAGGAGATACATCTACTAGCAACAAAACAATTGATTGAGACTCATATGAAGAGGAAGGAGGCACATGATCGAAATATGTGGAACAACAACATAGATCCAGGCATGTTAGTTCTTCTCCATGGACCTCATCTTCAAACACAAGTAAGAGGAAAATGGCTTCCACACTGGGAAGGACCTTATCGAGTTAAAACAAAGGCTGAATTGGGGTGCTGTGGAGTTAGAGACCCTAAAAGGAGAGGCCTTGCCACTGGTCAACATATCAAGGCTCAAGGCTATCATCAACACACTTGGTGAATTATGGATCACCTGGAACTGGAAAATCTATCCAGGTTGTACATAACCTTCTCATTTCATTTTGCTTCAATTTTAGTAGTTTTCTTTATCCATTTCATGCTTGTTCCTTGAGTTTTTAGAAAATTTAGAAGTCATTTCATAACCCCTGCAAAAGTACAATTTTTGGAAATTTTTGGGACTTTTTGGGAAATTTTCAAGCATTTTTTAGCAATTTTTCTAGCATTTTTCATCCTTGTCAATAGTCATTTTCTTGCCCAATTAGAAGAATACAAGAAGATCTCTATGGTTTTGATTGAGGAAATTGCTCTAGACCCTATAGAGAATTTTTGAGACTTTTTTCAAAATTTTTTGGATTTTTTGGGTAATTTTTTGGAATTTTTCTCTATTTTTCTTTAATTTTGGACATTTTCCTTTTAAAAAAACTCCCCCTAGGGAATTTTTCCGAAATATATAAAAAAAATTCTCTCTCTCTCTCTCTCTCTCTCTCTCTCTCTCTCTCATCTCTCTCTCTCTCTCTCTCTCGTCTCTCTCTCTCTCTCTCTCTTCTCTCTCTCTCTCTCTCCTCTCTCTCTCTCTCTCTCTCTCTCTCTCCCCCCACCCCACCCCACCCACTCTGACACACACCCCCCCCATTTTTTTAATTTATTTTTTTATTATTTTTATTTTATTTTATTTATTTTCTTCTTATTTTTTATTATTTTATTTATTTTTTATTCTTTCTAATTTCTTTTATTTTTATTTTGCTTTAATTTTCACCAGCAGGCGTTCAAGTTTATTGAAAAAAAAAGAAACGAATTTATTTTATTTTTCTTTTTCATATTTAAATTTATATATATTTATTTTTTTTTAATCTATTTATTTTATTTTATATTTTTTTTATTTTATGGTTCAAATCTTTTGGCTCTCGATCGTGCCTCGGATGGCCATTTTTTTCAAATTTGGAGTCATTTTCATGTATTTTGGCACCTCTGGATTCATTTTTTGACTTAATTTTTCCAAAATCCACACTTTTCTCTGACTTTTGGTCAAAACCCACATGTTTTGGGCATATTTATCACATGTTTTTATCTATACCCATGGTCGACATTGCCTATTCTCACCTCATTTCACCATATATTGCACATTATATATTGCAACCTCTGTAGCTCTAACTTTTTATCATTTTGACCCTCTCCAGACCCCATAATCCTACTCCCTCACCCCCCCCCCTTTAACCTTATGCCCAGCCACATCCTTACCCCTCCCTGCCCTATCCATCTCAGCCCCATCAGCCCTCCCTTCCCCCTCCTTTCTACCCTCCCATTTTCCTCCTATGCTTTTCCTTGCAATACATTCCACTTTTGCGTTCTTCTCTGGTGCTTGTTCTCTCCTGTTTCTGGTGGACTTGGTCTTTCCTTAAGTGTCCTTTTGAAGATTCTGCAGCACAAGAATCATGATGTCCTCTATGCTCTTAGTTTTGGCTGTAGCTCTCCAGGACGGAGAGCACATTAGGTGGTGGGCAACTGTTGAGCCCATAAAAGTCATATTGGTCAAAGTCAACTGCAGTCAAAGTCAATCCTAGTCAAAGTCAAAAGGTCAAAGTCAAATTAGTCAAAGTCAATAAAGTCAAGGTCAAAGTCAACAGATGCAAAGGCAAAGTGTTAAAGTGCAGGTGTCAAAGTGCATGGTTAGTGCACAATTAATTGTCCACAAAGGGTAAATTGGAGAAAGTGGGTTGCAAAGGTATTTCTCTAATTTCCCTAAGGTTCAAAGTGTTTTTAAAGTGTTTTGGAAGGTTCAGGTGAACCCTCTCTTATGTGCAAAAGTGAAGAATTAAAAGAAAATATGTGAAGGTATGTGAAGCGGCAGCGTATGCAGAAGTGAAAGTATGGCCCCCCAATTAAAATTTTGTTTTAGGCTAAAGTCACTACAGGACAAAACAGGGATTCGTTGGCTACCATTTGTGAAGACAATCTTGGGACATCAAAGTGAGCACCAAGATACTCTTGCAGTTAGGAGCGTACGTGAATCGACACTCAAATCAAGGCAAGGACTATTCTTGGACTATTCTAAGACTAAGTAAGTGTGAGCAAAGTCTAAGCAAGGCAAGAGAGAGAAGTGCAAGAGACACACAGTGTGCGACACAGAGAAGTGAAGTGCAAGGTGTGCATGAAGAGTGACCAAAGAAGTGTGGCAAAGAAGTGCTAAGCTAGTCCCCCAAGGATCCCAAGGTCTTATTGAAGTGAGCGCGTGCCGACAGAAGGTTTTTGTAATTGAGCACTCTGTGGGATTTTGCACAGAAGCATTGGATTGTATTGTGCCTCAACATTGTATTTGTCTTATTATAATCAATCGACAGAGGCTTCTAGTGTGTATCTTTCTTCTTTCCTTTCCCTTTTCTCCTACAAACACTCAAATCCTTTCTTGTCCAAGAATCCCCCAACACCTTCCAAATGATGGCTTTGGTGTAGAGCATATCCACCTCAAGCATAGTGAAACCTTGATATTCCAATAGCTCCCCCTCAAGCTAAAGTATGCTTGAGTCTTCATTCTCTGATAGGTTGAATACTTGCCATAGCTTTGAATCTACAAAGCTTTATCCCATCAAGTGCCTTTGTCATCATATCTACTATTTGCTTCTCAATGGAAAAAATGAAATGTCAATTTCCTTTTCCATAAATGTCTCTTTTACAAAGTAGTAATGGACTTCTATGTGCTTTTTCCTTGCATGGAAAATTGGATTTGCAGTTAGATGCGATGTAAATTACATTATCTCCAAGTGAAATTGAGTATGCAAAGTGGCAAGGCATTGAGTACACCTTTACATACATCATGTGAAATTGAGTATGCAAGGTGGCAAGGCATTGAGGTTTGGAACTTACAAGTCCCAAATCCGAGTACAAATCTTTGAGCCATATTGCTTCATGAGTTGCAATAGTTAGACCTCTATACTTTGCTTCAATCGAAGATAAAGCAACTATTGGTTGCTTCTTTGAACTCCATGACACCAATTTTTAACCTACAAATGTTAAGTATCCAAAGGTACTTCTTCTATCATCCATTGCTCCTACCCAATCTGCATCTGAATATATTTTGATATCCAAATTTGAAGAGTAAGGATGGTAGATACCTTCATTAAGTACCCCTTTGAGGTACTTGAGTACTCTCTTTGCACAATCCATATGTGGCCTTCTAGGTAAGTGCATCAACTGACTAAGTATTCCCACACTGTAGGATATATATGGTCTTCTGTGAGTATCATACATCAAGCTACCAACTAAGCCTTGATACTCTTTAGGATCATCAATCCACTCACCTTCATATACACTAAGTTTGTGATTCATTTCCAAAGATGTACTTGCAAGCTTTGTGTATCCATTCTGAACTTGAGAAGTAGGTCTTGAATGTATCTTCTTTGAGTTAGATACATCCCTTCATCTGTATAAATCACTTGCAACTAGGAAATATGTGAGCTCACCTAAGTCACTAATTTTGAACTCCTCTTGCATGTGTCTCTTGATCCTTTGAATGCTATTCAGATCACCACTTGTTAGAATAATGTCATCTACATATACACATAGATAGATAACCTCATTGTGATCCCTTTTGATGAATAAATAGGAATTCGAGTTGCTAGGTTTGAGCCCTTGATCTTGAAGGTATGTAACCAACCTATAATCTCAAGCTCTAGGAGCTTGTTTCAATCCATAGAATTCTTCCTTAAGTCTGCAAACATAATATGTATGATTAGGGTTTTCAAAACCAAGTTGTTCTGACATGTATACCTCTTCACTTATCTAACCATTTAGGAATACATTTTTTAGATCAAGTTGGAGGAGTCTCCAATTTCTTGTAGTAGCTACACTTATCAATGTTCTAATTGTAGTCATCTTTGCAACTGGTGAGAATGTTTCCTCATAGTCTATACCATGATTTTGTGAGCATCCTTTGGCAACTAATCTTGCCTTGAACCTAGAAATTGATCCATCTAAATTTCTTTTGAGTTTATATACCCTTATGCAACCCATCACCTTGTGATTGGGTGATATTGGAACCAAATCCTAAGTGTCCATCTCCTTCAATGCATCTATTCTTCTTTCATGGCCTTTTCCCGATTCGGATTTCCCTTTGCCTTTTCATAGGTTGAGGTTTCTTTTAAAATTGAGTCCCTTGCCAAGTAGATTGAATGCTTTATAACAAATATGGAATCATATCCATACCTTTCTGGTTGTCTCTTTTCCCTTGTTGACCTTCTAGGTGTTTGCTTGGAGCATTTTCACATTCTTGCATTTTTGCTTTGCCTCTTGACTTCCATAGATTGTAATCCTTTTCCCTTTCATCTTAATCAACATCTCTATCACTTCTTGGATCCTAGAGCTATGTATCGTGCTTGCTTCCTAATGGATGGAAATCAAAATCAAGATCATCTGGTAGAGTTACCTTTTGTTTGTCTTCATCATACCAAGACCTGTGTTCTTCAACCACAACATCCGTACCTGTAGTGAATTGCTTGGTTGAAGGATTATAGAACTTGTAACCCGTCTAAATTGAATCATATCCAATAAACATTGGCTTTGTTTCCCTTTCATCAAGCTTACCTTTGATTTGCAAAGGTACATGAGCATAAGCTAAGCAACCAAAAACCTTGCAATGTCCAAGACTATGTTTTCTTCCATACCATGCTTCATAAGGAGTCATACCTTGGAGTGATTTGGATGGTAGTTTATTGACAAGGTACACAACATTTGAAATAGCCTCTGCCCATAGATAATGTGGCAACCTCTTTTCTTGAAGCATTGTTCTAGCTGATCCAATTGAGGAGAGTACCTCTCTACAATTCCATTCAGTTGAGGAGAGTACCTAGCAGTCACTTCCCTTTTGATACCTTTATCCTACAAGAACTCATCAAAATCTTTGGAGAAGTATTCTCCCCCTCCATCATATCTAAGCTTCTTGATTGATCTACCTATATGATTCTCCACATGTGCTAGATACTTTTTGAAGCAATCAAACACTTCATTATTACTTTTGATAAAGTATAGAATAGTCCATCTACTATGGTCATCAATAAATGAGGCATAATACCTTGATCCTACCAATGAAGGTTCTTGACTTGGCCCCCATACATTTGTATGTACTAAGTCCAATAAGTTTTTGTGGATGTAGTCTTTGTGGTTGAATGGTTGTCTTTGTGCCTTCCCAATTTGACATGCATCACATCTGTTGATAATGTGTTCCTTTGATATGTTTGGCAATCCAAGAACACTTTGATCCCTGCATATATCTTTCAAGGTTCTCTCATTCACATGAGCTAGCCTCTTATGCCACACTTCAAGCTCACTTAGGGTTTGAGACCCAAACTTGAATAGAGCTATGTTTTGGGTTTCTCCTACTTCAAAAGTAAAGAGTCTACCATGCTTCTTACCTCTGGCTATACTCTTGAAGCCTTGACATGAACCTTCCGCAAAAGCTCCATGTTGGGTGAACCTAACTTGCAAGCCGTTCTCAACTATTTGGCCTACACTTATTAGGTTTTTTGTACTAGTGGGAACAAACCTTGCTCAGAATATTTTTCATGCCATTGGAAGCTTTGATATTACCAATCTTCTCCACACTATGCTTTGTGTCATCCCCTATTTGTACGTCATGTCTATGCTTTGGACTTTCCAAGTCAGATAAGAGAGGTATTTTGGCTGCAACATGATTTGACATCCAAAATCTATGTAGAATAAATGATCATCTTCTTTACATTCCTTATGGCTTAGATTCATCAAAAGCAATGAGTCTTCATATTGTTGATCTTGAGAATAATTTTTGTAGTCTTGTTTGTTATGGCCTCTATTATTATTGTTGAATTTGTGTCCACCTCTACCTCTAGTGCTTCCATATCCACCTCTTCCACTTCCTTTTTGGGTCTTCCCATTGAACTAGCAATTACGAGTGGTGTAGTTGGTCTTATCACAGATGGTACAAGGTTGAACATTTTGGCCTTTGGCTTTTTCATGTTTTTGTCCTTCCTTCTTCCTTTCCACTTGTTCTTACCTTAAAAGTTGGCTTGAGAAGTCTCCTCTTCAACTTCTTCCTTTTTCTTGCCTTTCAACTTCTTGTCCTTCTTATCTACATATAGAGCACTAGTTGAATTGCCATGGTAGGAGTTACCTTCCTTTATGTTATTGTTGGCCTTTTGATTGAATAGTTGTCCAAGAAAGATGTTGAAGTCTAGAGTTTGCACATCCAAGATGAGATCGTAAGCTGTGGTGAAAGACTACCATTGCTTGTTACCTCTAATCCCATTGAGAATTTGCCTCATGATGGCCTCTTCTTCAATCAGCTCTCCAATGGATGCGAATTGATCAACAACCTCCTTGAACTTTGTAACAAACTTTGTGATGGTTTTTTTTGGATTCTTCTTCATCTAGTTGAACTATTCCAAAGATGGTTCTTCCTTGCCTTTGCATTAATAGAAAAGAAAGTCTCTAGGGCACCCCAAGTCTCTTGAGATGTCTTGCATCCTCTAGTATGTGGTAATAGAAAATCAAAGATAGAATTAAGTATGTATGACCTTGCTTGAGCATCCTTTGCACACCAAAGTATGAGCTTATCTCTTTCCTCTTGAGTAGGTCCTCCTTTGGATCTTGGAATAGGCATAGCTTCATCTCACCTGATACAATCCCATATAGATTTCTTACTTGCAAGTAAGCCTCCATTTTGATTTGGCATGTCGCATAAGTGTGTCTATCAAGCTTCTCAATCATTGATGGAAATCCATCTCCCATCTTGAAGTTTCTCTGATACCACTGAAAGAAGTTGGAGAAGTCTGGAGATGCTTGGAAAATTGAGTTGTCAAGTGGTGAAGTTGGTTTAGCAAACCAGCATAGGACTAGCCCTAACTCTTTGGATATGTAAAGTAGACCTTGTAGGCTTGTGTTTAGTGCAATAAAACCTAACAGGTACGTTGGAACATCAGCAAGAATAAGTTGACACAAAACATATAAGTTGCACCTTGACTAGCTCACAAAAAACGTTCGTGGATGGAAGTTATGACTTCAAACACTAAGAATAGCTAGCACAGTCACAATTGGAAAAGTTCCTCTTAAGGGAGAGTCATACATAAGTTTGGCTTGCTAAAATGCGTAAAAGCCCTAATTTATAACAACCAATGAAGGAGCAATCACATTAACATTGATTGGATGTCATCCTGATTTTTCAGGGATGTGCAAAAGATTAACCAGAGACTGTAAAACTGAGATTTATCTGAATCTATTGAACCAAATGACCTGAAAATTTATACAGATACACTAGTCAGTGATACCTTTCATTGATTTGGAGCTCGGTGCTGAGTCTGAGGAAGAAGGAGCAGAGAATTGAAATGGCACCAAGCAATGATCAAAGAGTATATGTATTACATCAAATAAACACTCTACATAATGTACAGATGATTTGGAGTCTTTATATATACTTTTTTGGATCTATCCACATCCTCTCTTCATGAATTCAGATTCGAAATTAGACGGATGTGGTAGTTTAGAATGATTGGAATCTTTTCCTATAATCTAGGAAAAGAGAAATTTGAAGTCATATATACTTCTTGATTGATTGATTGAGAATCAATCTCAACCACTTCTAACTCATGGCTTTTGGTCCTCTTACTTTTCACTTTAACAAAGGCAAATGCTTTGCAACTTACATAAGAAAGTGATCATATGTGATTAATCACTCAATACAATAAATGAATGCAAATAAACATTTTTCAAAGATTATTCTATGGCACCATCCAAATGATGGTTTTGATGTAGAGCATATCCACCTCAAGCATAATGAAAGCTTGATGTTTCAACATTCTTAAGCACACAACAACAATGCGAGTGTTTTCGAAGTCCACAGACATAGCAAACCACCTACCTGGAGGGATAATCTTCTGTCTCGTTACTCATCCTGTAGATTCAAAATGATAAAATACTGTTTTGACATTTCAGTATGCTGGCTGAGTGACTCTCTACTTCGTGAGAAGTTGATGTGCACATTCTTCTTAATTATTTCGTGTTGTTTAAAAGAAGAAAAATAAATTAGTTCCAACTTGACTATTTAGGAGTTTCACTCTTCTTGTAAGCATTCAAAGTTCACATTGGAGAAAAACTCTTTTATTCATGTATACTGTTGACAGATGGAAGTGTAAGCCTTCAAAGTTCACATTGGAGAAAAATTCTTTTATCCATGTATACTGTTGACGACAGATTGAACATCATGTATTCTTATATGGACTTATGATTCTTTTCCTTCCTCGATGGGCACCTCTTTGTAACACCTATTCATCCTTCAATACAATCCATTTTGTTCTAAAATAAAGATGAAGTTCAAGTGAACAAGTCCCAAATAAAAGAAAAGACGAGAGATTCTATGGAAATTGGATACAGCTTTCATGCAGGCAGCCTTTTGGAAAGGAAGAGGGAATGATGGTCTATACGTATAACCAGTGTAAGCAGTTTCTATAGAAGACCCCGTCAGGAAGATGCTGCTGTAAAACTGAGCCGTTGAATTCCTGCAACTTTTGTTTCGATGTGAAAGTAATTTTAGGAGTAGACAGGCGAACGTTGAATGTTTAACGACACGGATCCATCGTATATGGACAAATCAGAAGCACATGCAGAGACTCGTTGGGAAAGGAATTGAAAAGCGCAAGATATGCAGACAGGAACTGCAGCGGCATGAAAAAAAAATGAGAAGAAATAAGATCTGAGACACGCGTCCATGTCCTTGTGTCCTGCAAGTATCACTTAAAGGAACAGAAAGAGGAAACGGACGACTCGATAGGTGGAACGCTTGAGCATGAGTCATGGAGGGTGAAAAGAGTGGCGAGCATCGTGTCCACCAGAGAGAGTTTAAGGTGAGAGTCGAGACCACTTGCCACCAACACGTTTAGCTGCGTTATGACGGAAGAGAGAGACATCTGTGTTGCGGGACGTTCTCTCTCTGCATTACAGAAAACGTAGGCTCGTCCTCCTGCAAATTCTGTAGGACGATTCCCGCCTTTTGCAAAGATACACGGATGATTCCTGCAGGTAAAAGAAAGGCGTGTATGTGTACCAGAAAGATATTAAAGTCATAGCCATCGCGATTCGCCAGCATGCCGTTTAGGCTCCTATGACAGAGCTGTGGGAGGGGGGAGAAAGGTGGGGGGGGGGGGGGGGGGGGGGGGGGGGGGGGGGGGGGGGGGGGGGGGGGGGGGGGGGGGGGGGGGGGGGGGGGGGGGGGGGGGGGGGGGGGGGGGGGGGGGGGGGGGGGGGGGGGGG
>MU264746.1:0-20578 GCA_020310875.1 Ceratopteris richardii
AGCAAATCATCTTCAGAGCACTCAATTTATGATTTACCTCCATAGGGGATCTAGCTACCTTTGCATTCTCCAAGTGGAACTTCTTCACCATGTCCTGCACATATTTCCTTTGCATGATGTAGATTCCAGTGTTAGTGTAGACTAACTCAAGTCCAAGAAATACTTCAGAAACCCTAGGTCACTTATTTTGAACTCCTACATTATCTGGTTTTTTATACGTTTGATGCCATTAGCATCACTACCTGTAAGAATGATGTCATCAACATACACACATAAGTATATCATTTTTGAGTTACTTCTCTTGAAAAATAGAGAAGAATATACCTTGCTCATCGTGAATCCTGGATCCTAAAGATAGGTTGTTAACCTATGCTTCCATGCCCTAGGTGCCTGCTTCAAACCGTAGAGAGCTTTGTTCAACTTGCATACATGATAAACCTTGTTTGGATCTTCATAACCAAGAGGTTAAGCCATGTAAACCTCCTCTGAAATCCACCCATTGAGAAAGGCATTTTTCACATCTAGTTGATACATATTCCAATTTCTAGATGCAGCTATACTTACCAATACTCTGATGGTTGGCATCTTGGCCATAGGTGAAAAAGTCTCTTCATGATCTACTCCTTGGGTTTGTGCAAAACCCTTAGCCACAAGTCTAGCTTTATAGTTGTTTATGGATCCATTTGAGTTTCTTTTGATTTTGTAAATCCATCTAGAACCAATTACCTTCATTGATTCTTTCTTGGGTACTAGCTGCCAAGTATCATTCTCTTGGAGTGCTTCTATTTCTTCATCCATAGCCTCCTTCCACTTTGATTTGGTACTTGCTTCTTCATAAGAAGAAGGTTCTTCAAGTGATGAATCTTTAAAAGATAAATAGAATGCTTTGTAACTAATGAAGTATCATATCCATATCTTATTGGCTTCTTACTCTCTCTTTGTAATCTCCTTAAGGCTTGGTTGGATGGTTCTGGTATGTCTTCCAACCTCGTCATCTTGGTCTTACCCTTTGATTTCCATGCTTTGAACTCTTCCATATTGATTGTGTCCTCATCATGTGATTGGATGTCTTCAATTGTGCTTGGCTCCTCCTTGGTGAGGCTTGGGAATTCTTCTTTCAAGTCATATGGCAATTTGACTTTCCTACATTCACTTTTAAACCAAGAATCATTCTCATAAGACACAACATCTCTAATGACCATAATCCTTTGTTGGATGGATTATAAAATTTGTATCCTTTCTTATCTATATCATACCCTAAAGATGCATTTCTCTACCTTAGGGTCTAACTTACCTCTGATTTGAGATGGAACATGCACATAAGCAACACAACCAAATATTTTGCAATGTTCCAGTGATGGCCTTCTACCATGCCATTCCTCATATGGGGTTATCCCATCAAGTGACTTAGAGGGTAACCTGTCAATAAGATAAGTTGCAGTAGAAAACACTCTCTGCCCACAAGTAATTAGGCAACCTTTTTTCATTAAGCATTGATCTTGTTGCTTCCAATTAATCTTTCCTCCTCTCTACTATTCCATTTTGCTGAGGGTATATCTGGTATTAATCTCCCTTTTGATACCTCTCTCTTGCAAAAATGCATCAAATTCATTCGAGAAGTACTCACCTCCTCCATCTAATCTTATCCTCTTTAGGCTTTTCCCTGTTTGATTTTCCACAAGTGCAAGATACTTCTTGAAGCAACTGAACACTTAATCTTTATGTTTCATAAAATAAAAGATAGTCACACTACTGGAATCATCAATGAATGACACATCGTACCTTGAGCTTGAAATTGAAGGATCCTTGCTTGGTCCCCACACATTTGTGTGTACAATTCAAGTAATCCTCATGCATATAGCCTTTTTTTGTAAAGGGTAACCTGTGTGATTACCAAACTCACAAGCACCACATTTATAGATCATATGTTGCTTGGATACATTGGGTATCCCAAGTACACATTGATCTCTACATATTTTCTTCAAGGTTCTCTCACCAATCTAATCTTTTGTGCCAAATCTCTAACTCAGACAATGTTTGATCCTTTTAGTTGTAATGTGGAATATTTCTCGCGTCCTCAAGCTCAATGTAAACATTCTACCTGTTTTCTCTCCCTTTGCTATTCTTCTGAATCTTTGTTGGGTCCTCCATAAAAGCTTGATATTTATTGAACCTAACTTGCAAACCCTTTTCCATTATCTATCCAACACTCATCAAATTCTTTGTGATTGTAGGTACATAAAGAACTCTGCTCAAGAGATTCCTATTCCCATCAAAATTTTGAAATTTCCTACCTTGACAATTTAGTTCTTGGTATCATCACCTGCCTGCACTTGGTGCTTTCCCTTGGGCTCCTCAAGATAAGAAATCAGAGCTACATTTTCTCCTACATGGTTTGAACAACCTGAGTCAATATAGAAGAGGTGCTCATAATTCATACCTTTTTTGAAGTCATGTTCATAATGAAAGAGAATCCTCTTGATCCTCCGTATAATTGAAGTCTTTTCTTGATTTGTATCCTCCTTGATAGTTGTTATTGTAGCCATGTTTGTAACCTTGATTATGGTTGAATCTTCCTCTTGATTGTGAGTCCACCTCTTTGAAATCCTCTTCGTCTTTGATGCTTGAAGTTCCTATCGCACTCATGTGTTGTGTGATTAGACAACCCACATATATTGCATGGGAAGAGTTGAAAGGTCTCGCCCTACCTTGCTTACCTCCTCTGCCCCTTCCTCTTGAATTTCTTCCTCTCCTTGCCTAGATTAGCTTGAGAAGTAGTACTTCATCTTCAACTTTCTTGCTCTTTCGTTTATCTTTAGACTTTCCTTTATCTGTATATAGGGTAGAAGAATTGTTACGTCTTGATGGTTCTCCATTTTTGTTGAGCTTGGCTTCACAGGTAAAGAGTTGTCCCATGAGTGTGGTAAGATGAGGGATTTTCATGTCCATGTAAAGGTCCATAGTAGTTGTGAAAGCTTCCCACTTATCACCTGCCTTGATGCCATTGATTATTTTTCTCACTATTTGCTCCTCTTCAATCTCCTCTCCTATGCTTGCCAACTGATCAACCACATCCTTTACTTTGGTCACATACTCTAAAACATTCTGCTTAGGTTGCTTCCCCTAAGTACTGAACTCATTGCACAATGGATTTTTTCTTGCTCTTGAATTGGAAGAAAATATGAAGATAATGTACCCCAAGTCTCTTGGGAAGTTTTACAATTCCTAATCTGAGGAAGAAGGAAGTAAGAAATAGAGTTGAGTAAATATGACCTTGCTAAAGCATCTTTGGCACACCATGAGTTGAGACTTTCTAGCTCCTCTCTTGTAGGTTGACCTTTGCTTTTGAATATGGGCATCTCCTCATCTCCTGATATGTATCCATAGAGACTCCTTCCTTTTAGATAGGTCTTCATCCTCAAGGACCATGATGGATAATTATTAATATCCAGTTCTTCAATGAAAGAAGTGAAACCATCTCCCATTTTACCTTAACTTGCCTTGATACCACTATTGGGATAGATGGATGGATACCTCAAGGAAGTGAGGTGGTACTCCGAAAACCTGCTTTGTACTTGCCCTATTTCACTTCATATTTTGATAGTAGGCCTTTTTAGCTTGCAAATGACACCAAGAAAGTACCTATGTACTTTGGAGTTGATGGTTGAAACAATTGAACCAAAACAAACTACTTTAAAATGGCTAGTCTTACAACTTGCTATTTTGGTCCACATACCTGCTAGTCCTTTTGCTCAGTGCTCATAGTACAACAACAATTGATTAAATTAATTTTGAGGGAATCAAATTAGCTTAGATAGCTAATGATTTCAAGTGGAATCATCAAAAGAGATAAACTACTCTATGAGAAAGGATTTAGCAATCCAAGCCTTACCCTTACTTTTAAGGGACTTAATAGTAGATGAATAGTAAGCACTTTGATAGCAATGTCTCCCAAATGGATGATCCAAATGTAATAAACCTTTGAGAGCATAATGTAGACATCACACTCGCTCCAAGAAGCTATAGATCATGCAAAATGGTTGAGAAATCACTGAGATATGATCAAACAAAGTTCACTGTTTTGAGTAGTCATAGCAGAGAAGTAGACAGAGATGATCAATGAAAGTATACCTATTATAGCACATGCTTATACAAGATCATTGGCATTTTAATGATGCCCAATGATAATGGAATGCGTAGGCTATGGTCTAAGCTACTCAAATCCTACAAATGACCAATGGAGGAGCTCTCAATGAGACACTAGAACCGTGACTTTCTTACCTATCCTTTTATAAGTAGTTTTTCCCCCAAGTTCGAATTTGAATTAAAACTTGGTTTCACCTAAAAGTGATTCCTCAAATTGAGGATATATTCTCTCATTAAAAGTGGGTAGCTCATACTTCTAACTCCACGAGATTGTGGCTTTACAAGATTCTCAATGATTTAACCCTTTACAAGTGGTAAATGATCAAGTATTACAAGCCAAGGTTCTCATACTTCATCAAGTGCTTCCACTTATTGTTTTTCCATGCTAAGCCAAGTCTGAGGGCTTGTATGCTTGCACCAAAACACATTGGACATGCATTTAGTAGGGTTCATGAGGAGTTTGATAAGTCAAATAGAGCCCATGCTCTTAAGGAACCAGAAGCTTCAAGACTACTCAAGTCCATGAAAAAGGAGGTCGGTATTTTTGATTCAATAAAGATAGATGTGAATTTCAAGTTAGAGCTCTTGCAAATAAGTGATGAGGCTTCCACAACAAATCTAATGGCAAAGACTGTTTTAATGCATCAAGATAGAATTGTAGGGGAATGCCCCCTTGTAGATTATAAGCCCTCGATTAATAGTCACTATCAAAGACATGCATTTCAAGGAGTTAATTTGGATGGTGGTTCTGGCATTAACTTGATGCTTGAACATACCATGAAAAGATTGGACTATAACCTTCAAGACCTACCAACTTCACTCTAACATTGGTAGAACAAATCATAGAAAGGCCTATGGGAGTGCTCCTTGGAGTCCCATTCGAGATACAAGGTACCATCTTTAACTTCCATTTTGTTGTCTTAAGGCTGCCACAGGTAGAAGGAAGTTTCCCCCTGTTGATTGGGATACCTTGGTTAAGGCATGCAAGTGTGCTACATGACTGTGGTAAGGACACAATGTGGGTAAGCAAGAGGGAAAAGATTTGCAGTAGATATTTTAGAAGAAAGACCAAACAATCAAAGATGTACCAGCATGATAAAGACAATTTGTATTTGGATGGAAAAAGAATTGTTGGACAATCCAAAGGAATATCGAAGAATCAAATTTATATGATGAAGAAAACATGTTGGCTTGGATCCCTCCAAAAGGCCCATCTTCCTGCTATGGAATTTTTCAAACCGCACAAGGAGAGAGGAAGTTTATGAGGGAAAAGTGGACATCATTTAGGGCACTCATTTGAGTGAAATAGTCTAAGCCAAAGGCCATAGAAGAGAAAAGAAAGGAAAAGCCCATAAGTGCAATAGTGATGAAGCTTCTTCAATCCTACGTCAGTGGCCAATTTGTTATGGATACTGGTATGGATTTCATCTTTTATGTCAACTTTGTAGCAGTTAGTGAAGGGCTTTACAAGGATGTGGAAGGAGTACTTGCAAGTGTTCGAAAATAGAGGATTTCATTGTTGAAGAAGCTAGAAAGTAAAAATGTAATTTTGCAGATTAACTTACATAGTAGCTGAAATAGAGATACAGAAGATGGCATATGGGGGAGATATTATTCCAATGAAGGATTCAGGTTGCCCTGTCAAACGGTCAGCCCAAAAGGAACATAGATCAAATGAAGTGCAATACAATTGCAGATTATGAAGGCCAAAAAGCTTCAATTAGTCATCATATCAAGGCTCAAGGCCTATCATCAACACAACTAAAGATTTCTAGATCTCTTGGAACTTGCAAAATCTATCAAGGTTGTACATAGCCTTCTCGTACCATTTCTTTACTTATGTTTTATTAGTTCTTATCCATTTTCATAATTCTTCTTTGCATTTTAATGAACATTAGAAGCCATTTCAAAGCCTTTTGCATGAACAATTTTCTAGAATTTGTTTTGGAATTTTTGAAGCTTTTTTAGATCTATTTTTTATAGAATTTTTATTTTTTTCAATGTCATTTTTCTTGATAAAATGGAGGAAAAAAGGAAGCTCTCAGAATAGTGGTCCAAAAACTTAGGGCTTTTTTTTTATTTTTTCTAATTTTTTTGGATTTTTTTTGGATTTTATTTGGATATTACTCTGTGTGTATGGTATTTAAAAAAAAAGCCCCAAGCTGTAGGTTTTTTATTAGTTTTCTCTATTCCAAAATAATCTATCTCTACCTCTCTCTACTCTCTCTACTCTCTCTCTAATCTCTCTATCCTCTCTAGCCTCTCCCTTCTCTCTCTAATCTCTCTCTTCCCTCTCTCTCTTTCCCCCCCTCTACCGCCCTTCCCCCCAACCCCGGTGTGCTCCCCCCCCCCCCCCCCCTCAACCCCCCACCATAGGATAAAATTTATCCTATGGTGGTTAACTATATATCTATCTATCTATCTATCTATCTATCTATCTATATATATATATATATATATATATATATTATATATATATATATATATATATATATATATATATATATATATATATATATATATATATATATATATTATATATATTATTAATTTATTTTATTTTTTTTTTTTCTTAGAAATTTGCTTTTGGGGTCATTTTCATGTTTCATGACCCTTTTGGACTCAATTTTTGCATTAGTTCAAAAACTAGACTTTACATCTCTTCTTGGTCCAAATCCACATGTTTTATGCACATTTTTCATAGATCATCCATGAAATTTATGGTCATTGAGGAAAATCCCTCTGATGCATATGGAACAGGATTTCGAGTAAGCACTGCTATTGAGTGGGATAACAATGGATCTTGGATTGATGTCTCACAAACCTTTGTACAAAATATTGAAATTTTTTCTATTTATTTGTCTTTGTTAGCATTGAATGTCTTGCATAATATAAATATACCTAACAAAATCATTTAAACCATGATAAATACCTAGAACACAAAGGATATATGTTACTAGATGAGAACTTTGAGCATGTGATTGAGAGATCTCATTGTTTCTCTATTCTTGAGGAGTTAAAATTATGTCTTCAACACAGTTCTCATTCCCACATTCTTCTTTCTTCCCTTGATGAGTATGCTCTAATCAAAGAGGATGCTTCCAATGTTGATAAATGCACAAAATTTAACCAAACACATGATGCATTAGTTGAAACAAAATAGGAAACAATAAACAAGAATGTGAAGCTAGTAGCACACCACTTCCCAAACCTAGTAATCAAATCATTAGAAAATTAATTTCTTGAACCAATTCTTCAAGATCCATCAAAAATTGGACATGAATTTACTGAATGAAACACTAAACTAGTCAAAAATAGATGCGAGTGTCTTTCTCCTTTCACAGATAAAGAACATTTTCTAAAGATCATTACAAGAACATGAAAATCTTTGTCTTTAGAACCCTCTAAAATAGGTTGTGCAGATCCTATGATTATTTCTCCAATGATAATTTTCACAATTCCACATACCCGTTGAAACTTTGCATCCTATTCCAATGCTAAAGATCATCTTTTTGAATTAATGTGATTGCTTAAAGGAAAAGATAAATATGCATATTCTTGAGTCCTCATCTGCTCCTTATTCAAAATCATTGGATCACCTTGCCAAAGTAGAATGGAAAACTTGAGTTTATTCAAGATCTTCAATAGGTTAATAAAGTAACCACAAATAAATTTGGTACTAGACCAATGATTGACGAATTTGTAAAAGTAGTTTGCAAGGTTTTCTATTTACTCGATGGGAGATATCTATTCCGATTATGACAAATTATAATTGGCAATGGAAACTAGAGATATAACCACTATGAAAAAAAACTCGTAATTTGAATTAGAATGCGTACACTACCTCAAGGTGCAACAAGTTTCAATTGCTCATATGATGAACACAATGAATTTGGTATTGCACGATTTTATTCCACACATTGATATGCCTTTCATTGATGATATTCCCTTTAAGGGTTGTCTAGAATCATAAAAGAACCATACTTTGGATAAAGGCGGATGTCCACAGTTTGTTAAAGTCCATATTCGTGATTGTCCAAAGAATTTTCAACAATGTATTGAAGTAGGCTTAACCTTGTCAATAAAGAAAAACTGTTTTTGGTAATCAATCAAGTTCTTATTGTTGAAAACCTTTGTGGTCACTATGGTCAAAAGCCATACCCACAAAAAGGTTGATGGCATTAGCAAGATTTTGGAAACATGTCACAATGTAAGTGAGGTATGTAGATTTCTTGATGCTTGCATCTTTTATGTTATTTGGATCCCACACTTTCTCATGTTTCCAATCCTCTTTATGACTTGTTGAGAAAGAAACAAAAACTTCTGTGGACTGAAAAACACACACAAGCTATGCAAAAATTCAAGTGATTGTTGCTTGAAGCTCCCATCCTTAAGCATGTAGATCACACTAGTCCTATTGGTATAGTTTGGGTCATAAGTCAAGGTGATAGTGATGGGAAATAGATATGCAATTAGATTTGGGGCGAAAATTTTATAGGAAACATAATGAACGTATTCTCACATCAATCCGGAAACTATGGGGTTATGGTAACAACTTTGAAAACAAATAAAGAATACATCATGGGTGCAAATGTCAAAGTTAGACTAATTGTTTGCCTATCATTGGACTAATAGCCAATTTCTCATCTCTTGATATAGCCATGCTTAGATGGATATCATATCTTAAGTACATAAATCTTGAGCTATTTGATATTTTGGGTAAGTCAAATTTAGTTGCTAATATGTTATCAAGAGCTAGATTTGATGATGATCTTGAAGTGAACTAACCCAAAATGCAAATTGAGTTGACTATGTTCCACTTATCTATGAGTGAGCAATTTCATGAGTTTGAGTATGAAGATGAATGGAAAAACATAGAAAAGTATCTAAGTACATTGCAACCATTACCTATTTGGACTACGAGTAGATTCCAGAACATAAAGAAAAGATCATATAGTTTTTTCCTACGTAATAGTTATCTTTGGAGACATGGTAAGGGTAAGGTTCAAAAATTCACAACGAGTCTTAGGAAAAAAAATCTTCAATTGCAAGTAATGAAGACAATGCATGAAACATTATGGGCTATTCATATAGGGTTTTATGGAACATATGAAAACATACGAAGTACCTATTATTGGAATAGGATGTATGTTGATATTAATAACTATGTTTCTACATGTTTCACATGCTAACTTTATTCATTAGTTAAACATATATATCCTTCACATCATATGTATGCACCTTGTATTCACCACAAGTGGTGGTAGATCTTCTAACTATGCCTAAAGCAATTGACAAAATGATTACGTTGTACTTGCATGAGAGGACTTAACTAATCATGTAGAGGGATGTGCACTACACTCTAAGACCACTTACAATGTTTGCAAATTCTTGCTTGAAGACGTCATAGAGTCGTTTTGGATATATAGAGAAAATAGTTGCCAATCATGGAGAGTTATGTGCGAAAGAATCTAAAGCATTCTCTGAACGCCATGGCATTCGTTTGTCTCTCACCACTACATATAATTAGAAGGAAATGGTAAAATTGAAAGTGGACATCCATCTATTGTGAAAACCATAGCTAAAGCATGTAATGGTTATATTTGTTAGGGGAGCACTATATTGTGCTCTCTAACTATCGTAGACAAGATTTTAAACTTTTGATTACAAAAATGCACATGTAGGGAAAATGATACAAGAATATGTAATTGATGCAAGACATCCCACAATGCAGGATCATAAGTATGAAACAAGATATCTAGATTACAAGAACTCCCTTCTGCGAGATGAACTAGACACAAGAAAGAACTCAACAAGATCTTGTACTACGAGATTACAAGATGATAAGACAGGATGTCCAAGAACTAGAATAGACAAGACTTGAACAAAGAACACGACAAGAACTGGAACTGGAACTTGAAGATTACTTACTTGGCGATCATGAATCCTTGAGCTCCCAAGATTGGTATTGGCAAGATTGATTATGAATGTGGCCAAACCCTTCTTATATACATTTCAAGGGTGATTCATGAAAGCAAATTACAAATTGATGATGTCATCAATGATGCCATCAATGATTCCATCAATTCAAAACATGAGCTTTGGATATCAGAATGAGGCAAGTAGAGAGTGGATCTTAGGGTTTCAATGCTCTGGATGCAATGAAAGCATTGGTTTCCCAAATTCTGAGCCAATCATGAGATATAGAAGTCATTGTTGATATATTTAGGTAGTGATATGTGTGAACACACTAAGATTGCCGGGGCACTTTTTTCCCTCTTTAAGAGATTTTTTCCCTCGCTTTGTATATATGCCTATAGCCCTAATGAATTACTTATCTTTGTACATTCTAGTGGTAATACATTAAGTATTGTGTGTTGTGATCCAAGCTTCTTCTTCTTCCTTATGCTATTCGTGTGTTTCCATAGACATCTAACTCCACAATTGGTATCAAAGTAGGTCGCTGCTTCATCTAAGGCATCATCAACACCCCTCCGGTCACAGTCTCAGAATCGCACGAAATTTGGTGAGTATACTCAGGGTGATTAGGAGATCAAAAACTACTTCACTATGTGTGCCAGAATCACGATGTGAGATCATTTTGGCCTCTGAACACACTATCATAGCACTTGTATAGGCTATTTCGTCTTTTTGTTCCAAAGATATATACAGGTTTTGGTTCGCTAGTATAAGTGTCTCGAAGTTTTCTATGGGGTCTAGCACAACTCGTCACGGTAATTCTGCTCAACTTTTTCCGATACAGTCATTTTTCCACATCAGGGTATTTAAGTCAATGGCCATGTCTCAAAGTAGTGATGTATTCCGTATGTTGGTTGTTGAGGATAAGTTGGACGGTACCAATTATCCATTGTGGGCTTATATGAGTGCAACATATATTGGTTGCAAAAGGAGTGTGGGACATTGAGTTGGGTGTTGAAAATTGTCGTATTACATCTGCAAATACATGTATTGAAGCTGATCTAGATGGTGTCGAAAATGCTAATATTCTTTAGATTCCTGTTTATGCTACGGTTCCTATTGCACCTACTATAGAGAAAATTCATTGGGATGGCAGAGATGCTCAGGCGTATGCATTTATAGTGTTTTCTGATAAACTTTCCAATATTCTTCACATCCACTCTTGCAGAATAGGTAAGGATGCTTGGGATATACTTACCACATTGTATCGGGCTAGGAATGAGGCTTGTGTTGCTTACCTTTGAAAACAATTGAGAGTGAGCATATGAATGAAGGTGATTCTATGGATAATTTTCTAACAAAGATTAAGGATTTGAAGGAACAATTGATTTTTGTTGATGAAGTCCTTCCTAACGGTTCACTTGTGCAGACTACTCTCAATGATCTTCCCAACTCATATGAGAGATTTGCTTCTACTCTTCATTTGATGATGAAAGGCAATCCAAATGCCTTAAGATTTCAAGAGTTAGTTTTTGTTCTGCTGCAAGAAGATCAGTCTAGGTAGAACAAGTCTATTATGCATGTTAAATCAAGCTTTCCTCGCTAGTCAGAAGGGCTAAGGTAAATGGAGGTCATCTATTAGTAAGCAAAATCTCCGAATGCTGCACATTCGAAGAGGGAAGAAAAAGATGAGATGAATAAGAAAAGCAAAAACTATTTTGCAAATACTGTGAAGCAAATGATCATGTAATTAAGAGTTGTCCAAACTGTCTGCTAAAGAGGAAAAGGAGAAAGAGGCCTGAATGGTTGTTGTAGAGGCCTCTACACTAAAAACAGAGTCTGCTAATCTTGTGCAAAATGAAGAATGGGTGTTTACTACTGTTTGCAGTTTTGACCCATCTTCCCATGAGCAGTGTATGTATATACTAGACTCAGATGTTTGGTATTTTGATAGTGGGGCAACCAAACATATTACCTTGTAGTGAAGTTTCCTCACTTCACTTGATCCTGCCCCTAAAGGGAATACTGTCACATGCACCAACAACTCCTCTTATCCTGTCATGGGAGTTGGTAAGATCATTGTGACTACTCCTGATGGTACTTCTTTCACTTTGTTGGTTGCTTTATTTATGCCAAGGATCAAGAAAAATCTGTTATTAGTTTATGCATTAGTGGAGAATGGCTAGGTTGTTAAATTTGTTGATGACGGATGCACAATTCATGATTTGTCAAATGGTGATGTGATTATTGCTTCTGGCATTTTATTTTGTGGGTTGTATAAGCTCATAGACTATGAAAAATCTATGAATGATTTGGCATGTGGAGTACATGATTCTCAGGCTATTTCAGATGCAGAAGCTTTGGCATGCACGCTTTGGTCATCTGAATGTTTCTAGTTTGATATGCTTGAAAAAATATGAAATGGTGTCCTCTTAGCCTAAAAATTGAGGCACCCGACAAACATGTACGTGAAGGCTATGTTTTGGGCAAAATGCAACGTTCCTCATTCCCAAAAGATGGTTCAATTCGAGCTACTTAGAGATTGTAGCTTGTTTAGAGTGGTGTTTGTGGTCCGATGGAGATACCCTCTTTTGGAAACTATCTTTACTTCGTGACTTTGATTGATGATTTTTCTAGGCATGCATGGGTATATCCACTCAAAGCAAAGTCTGAAGTGTTTATGTGCTTAAAATAGTTTTTGTTTTTAGCTGAAAATATATCAGCATGTAAAATAGCACCCTTCGTTCTGATCGAGGGGGGAATATATGTATTCTGACTTTAATGCATTTCTGGCTGAATGTGGGATAATACATCAGTGTAAAAATGCTATATAAACCTCAATAGAATGGAGTTGCTAAACAAAAGAATAGATCATGCAAAAAGATGGTGAGGTGTATGTTCAAAAGTCATGCTTTACCACATAGTTTCTATCTTGAGGTTGTTATGTGTGCAACATATGTACTTAAAAGGTGTCCCACTAAAGCATTGTCATCTATCACTCCATATGAGGCTTGACATGGCCACAAGCCATCTATTGCTCATCTGTGTATTTTTGCTTGTCTAACATATGCATTAGTGCCTGAACAAGATCACAGGAAATTGGATGATAAAGCAATAAAATGTATATTTGTTGGGTACATTTTTGAAAGCAAAGGCTATCCTCTATATCATCCACAAAGTAGAGGCATTTTGGTTAGTCGTGATGTTGTTTTATTGGAAGATTCTATTCATCTTTACTTTCATGTATGAAAGAGAAATTTGTTAGCTCCAAAGACATGTATGATACTTTGTTACCTCTTTTTACAGGTGGACAATCTAGTGTTGATCCTAATGAGGCAATTTTTTGAACTTTTATAGGTTTCATGTGATGATGTAGATCATTCTATTTCTGATGCAGATTTTCATGATGCACTTATTGATGAGAGAGCTGATATTGAGAAGGAAAACTATGCCACAATGGGTAGTGGAGACCTTGTGCAACAACAAATTAGATGCACCTCTGTCATATCGTACTCCTTTAGGCTCTCATAGTGCTCTTTTGCATCAGATTGCTATGCTATGGCTGCATCTAGTCTCTGTGATGAGAATGAGCATGTTTCCTTTGATGAAGCACAAAATTTTGAACATTGGAATATGGATGTAATGCAATCTGAATATGATGCTATCATGAAAAATGATAGCTAGTGTCTATGTGACTTGCCTCCTGGCAAGAAGGCCATTGGTACTAAGTGGGTATACAAGTTGAAGCATAAACCGCATGGAACAATTGACAGGTATAAGGCTAGGCTTGTTGCAAAGGGTTATGTTCAGGAAATAGGGATTGATTTTGATGAGACCTTTTCTCCTACTTGCCAAATGACTACTCTTCGTAGCATCTATGCACTTGCAGCTCATCATGCTTGGAATGTACATCAGTTGGACATTAAACTGCATTATTGAATGGTGAATTGCATGAAGAAGTGTATGTTTTTCAGCCCTGTGGCTTTGTGTAGAAAGAGCATGAAAACTAGGTGTGCAGGTTAAAGAAGGCATTATATGCTTTAAAGCAAGCACCACGTGCTTGGCATGAAAAGATACATGGCTATATGATTGCACATCGTTTTGAGAATAGTCCAACTAAAAGAACTTTATAGGTTAAGTGTGCTAATGATGTACTTCTAATCATTGTTGTCTATGCTGATGACATGCTACTCACTGGTCCTCATGAGAAACATATTGCTGATTTTAAGACTAGTTTGCATGCCTCATTCGAGATGTCTTATTTGCGGCATTTGCACCATTATTTGGGCATTCAGTTTATGCCCATTGATGGTGGAATGGCTTTGTGCCCAATGAAATATATTGACACATTATTGTAGTGTTTTGTATTGCCACTCCTATGGAGACCGGTTTACGATTAAGTCTTCATGATGTTGGAGATGCATTTGATGCTTGTCTCTATCACTAGGCTATTGGATGCTTAATTTACTTATGCATTACTCCGCCAGATATTGAGCTTACTATGTCTTAGATGGGCAAGTATGCATTGCCCAGGAGTCAATCATTGGTAGGTAGTTAAGCGCATCTTTCATTACTTGAGTGGTACACGACTACTTTGATTGTTTTATCCCAATGGGGGATCACTACCACAAGATTTACATGCTTTTTCTGGCTCTGACTAGATTGGTTGCTATGACAATCATGTCTCCACTAGTGGTTTTCTTCTGGAGCTTGGTAGCCCATGCATATCTTGGATGAGAAAGAAGCAGCCTACTCTGGCCACTTCCAATTGTGAGGTTGAGTATAGGGCAGCTTTTTCAATGACTGTTAAGCACACTGAGGTGCATTATCATTATGTGAGGGAGAGGTTCTCTATTGGAGAGATCAGCTTGGCATATGTGCCCACGTAGTAGAACATTGTAAACCTTTTCACGGAGGCTCTACCTAGGGAGAAGTTTGAAGCTTTGTGCAAAGCTTTGGGCTTACTTCCTTTGGTAGATTGACATGTACAAAGATTAGCGCCCCATTAGAATAGTATAGGCATATATAGACGTTAGGGGTTTAAAATCTTTTAATGAGGGAAGAAAGTGCCCTCGAGTTCCTAAGATTCTTCATAAATATCACCGCCAAAGTATATCAGCAAAGATTGACATCGCTTTTGGGAGCTATATGGCATGCCAAAATACATATTGTATGAAACATAGAGAAATCGCACAAGTAATATTTTGAGAGCTATCCTAATTCGATTGGATACAAGACTATCCATGAATATGATAAAGATCCTTACATAGGTGGTAAAAGTGAACAAATCAATAAAGTTTTATAAAAATATGCTCAAAGTGCATGTTTCTCCAAAGAAATAAAAGATTGGGATGACCATATGTCAGATGTATAGTTTTCTTGTTAAAGGGTTAAGCATGATGCAACTAGATTGTTAAAGGGTTAAGCATGATGCAAGACCATGCGGGTCGATGTATGAATTCAATCCAAACGCACCTTATGGATTTCTTCTTCACCGCAAAAGAGTACAGATAGCTGAAGATTGTTTTTAGAGAAAATGAACTTCAACTTCTAGTTTTTTTTTCTTTAATTGAAAGAAAGCTTAGGATTAGGATCAAGCAACAGTGTTTGTTGATTCCAAGGGAAGGAAAGTTTCTTTTCAAGTTGGAGAACCTAAGAATCCCAAATAAATTCTCGCACCCTAAAACGTGGATCCTCTCCTAAGCTCTCTACTAGGTTTTGTGGCCCTTTGAAAGTACTTATAAAGTCTGGACCAATGTCCTATCAATTTGAACTTCTAAAAGATCGCTAGGTTGATCTACTTTTCCACATAAGTCGACTTAATGAAAATTTGGTTGATTTTGATCACCTTATTTCTCCTAAGAGCATAATGGAACCTCTTTCAACTAAAGATTTTCCCTATGAACTTTCCAAGTTGATATACACGTGAGAAAACCATACTCAAATCCTGTTATACAAAGTGTGCCTATTTAAATGGAAATACAAAATAGAGAACAATGCCATGTGGAACGTTTAGCTCCTTATAGAAGAAATGTTTTAGCTTTTTATATCTATTAAGGTGAACTTTCAAGACAAATGACAACATGTTCCTCAGTTTTACCATGGGCCAAGGGAAAATCTATTATATAGATCTGAAATCGAAGCATAATTTTGAGGAAAAAAATATTCCTCAAGGGACATGGTCTGTTATACATTCACTTGAATAATGGTGAAACTGAAGTCAGCATTGTGGTCATCTTGAGTATTATCCATGGTATGTGCTTAGCCTAGTGGTGAAGATTTGAGAGTGGGGTGGAGGATGTCTTAGGTTCAATCCCCATATATGCACGAGGGAGAGAAATTTTGTGAGAAACTCTTGAGCTCCTAGCTTGACTTAACTTGAGTTAGCTGGATTCCACTTAGACGTTACTCCTCTAGACTATGAGACATCATTTTTATAAAGTGAATTTCTTTGTATTAAAATTCTAGTTTGAGTTCCTAGAGTGATGTACATCACACATGCAAATGGAGGCTCCAAATAGCTCAATTGATTTCTTGCAATCTTGGAGGCTATACGAAAGATGATTAGATCACAAATGAAAATGGAGGCTCCAAATAGCTCAATTTTTTTAAAGGTAAGTTCGATTGTGGCCTACTCTCGTAGACTTTAATTAAAAGAAAAAAACAAGTTCAAGTGAATGATCGAAAACCAGATTGAGTCATTTTGCCTAATATTGGCTGCCCTTTTGAGTCTTCTTTGATTCTGAGAAATTTTTTAAAGTTGTTCCGACTCTTCTAGAGGGAGCACACTAGATTCGAGCCTTTAGGGGAAACAAGAACCAGGGAGAAAAAAAAGTGTACGTAGGTCCAAGTCCTTCCAACCAGGGAGGCCCACCAATGTAATCTCATTCTTGTTCTTGAAGATGAGCTTGGCCCAAGATGTCTATAGGTTGCACCAAGACTTTGTAATCCATCTTTCCACCAACTTGTCAGCCATGCCTTTGATATCCATAATGCCTAGACCCCCACAATCCTTTTGGCTGATGCAGGTAGACCATTTAATTTTAGGGACCCCCCTTTCTTTTGTGATCCCCTGTCCAAAGAAAGTTTCTGCAGATTCTTTCCAATATTCTAAGCTCTTGATCCTTGGGCTTGGAGTAGGAGAGAAAGTATATGGTGGATGAGATGAGAAAGGTATTGATCATGATGGCATGCCGTGCGAGGTTGATTTGCATGCCCTTTTAATGCGCCAAATTATTGTCTAGTTTGGAGAGGACCCAATTCAATCATTGATCCATTGAGACAACAAAGCCCATAGGAATGCCAAGTAGGTAGAAGACCCGACCCCTGGTCATGGTTTGGCAACCGTGCTCAACCAGAAGTTGGGATGGGGGTCAGATGATGGCTCTCAAAGCAGATTTTGAGTGATTTATTTTGGAGCTAGATGCCACAAAGGATGTGTCAAGGCAACTCCAAAAGGTTTCAATGTTGATCAAGTCATCATATAGAAACACATTCATGTCATCTACAAAGAGCCTCATGATCATCTAGTCATGGTTGAGTGGACGATAGAGCCCTTTAATATGGCCCAAATCCATGTGATGTTGCACCCGATGGCTAAGCCCCTCTATGGAAATGGCCAAAAGCAAAGGTGCCAAAGGACAACCTTGTCTTATACAGCATTTTGATATGATATCCTTGATAATTGACCATTGATATTTATTTGCATTTTCCCCAACAGTGTAGCGATCATCTTAGTGAGTTTCTGACTCCAACCTAGATCTTCAAGAGATTGAAGAAGAAAGTCCCATTCAAGTCTGTCATAAGCTTTGTCAAAGTCGTATTTAAGGAATACTACGTCTTGTTTGGACTCTTCAGCAAAATCAAGACCTTCTCAAATGTCTATAATACCTTCCAAGATTGATCTACCCTTGATGAATCCTTTTTGGTGCTCATTGAGCCACCTCTTCAAGTGGCAAGAATTCTATTGGCAATAACTTTTGCAAGTATTTTGTACCTAGTTTGAAGCATCATGATCGAGTACGAGTTTTCAATCTTGTTCTTGTTTCCTTTATTATGGATAGGCTTGTCGACACCATTGTTTAGGCATTCGGGAAGCACACCGAACACCAATGCCTCTTGCCAAACCAAGCACAATGCAGTGGCCACCACTTGTTTGATGGAATTGAAAAAACTCATTTGTGAGGCTGTCAAGACCTGGGTGTTTTCCATTGGGAAGCATATCAATTCAAAATGGGCGTGTCAAGGAGAGGCTTCAAATTTATGTGGTATTCTAGAGGGAGAAACACTTGAGATGGTCGCCTTGCAATTCCACCTTTGGGGAGAAAGGGGTGTCGAAATCCCCAGGAATTGAGTGAAGTGGTCAACAATAATAGCATTGTTCTCTTCTTCCAAAATGGGTTTGACCCCATTACAACGACTCATGAAGGCAATAGAGTCTCTTGTATGCTTCCTCTTGAGGATGCCACACATCTCTTTAGTTGGTTTTTGGGCCTTGCCTGCCCACCAGATAGCTCCATTGACCTCTTGCAATCTTGGAGACTTTATGAAAGATGATTGGGTTGCGATTTGCATGTCATTTCTCATGCTTAAAAGTGGAACGCAATAGGCATCCTTAAGAAAACCCAATTTGCACGAGTTCTTTTCTAGTTATCAAAAGAGAGATTCCCCTTCCAACATAAGTTTTTAGTCATAGTGCTCATATGCTAAATCCCAGAAATTCACATTATGTAGTAATAGACAACAGGTCATGATATCAGACTGGTTCTCTTGAGTGTTATGTTAACAGATTATTTTAGTACAAACGCGTCTCATCTTGCCTGAAGGAGATCGGATGCTCACCTAATCCTTGAACCACTGGACATGTTTATGGTATCTTGGGTCCTCCATTTCTGCCAAAGCAAGCTCATACAAATGTATTAAGGCTATTGATATTAAAATGCTTATAAGGGCGATACACAGGTCAAGCGTTTCATGACTTAAACTCTAATTACGTTTGTTCTACCCTCTGCACAAGAAGCCATACTAAGACGAATAAATAACTACTTCTAAAGCAAGGACGCAGTCTCTGAAGGCAAGTGATAAGAAAGACGACACATTTACAGCCGAAGGCCGATTGAATTACATGGTGAACAAGGGAATATGAGGTAACATTTTCTGCCAAAATATGAACGTTTTTCATCTACAATCTTGTTTCTCATAGCTCATCTTTGACGACTTCAATGGAAAAGCTGGCGAAATTGAGACTATTTGTCACTCTATTCATACACACTTTTATCAATAGGGCCGTCTGTGCATGGGAAAGCGCAACTCTGGAATTCGTCCACTGTAGTCTTTGCGTCCACACATGTTTCTGCATGAATTTGCCTTCTTCATCTCCATACGGAGAGGTCAATGACGTTCATGAATAGACATCCACGACAGGTCCTCACCACGTTATGTCCATGTCTGGTATGAAGTCTTACCAGAAGGTAGAGTACCTCACATGGTTATTCTCGCATGCTGAACTCCATGTTTGAAAGATTCTGTTCACTCACAGACAGAACAAGGAGAGAGACAAAAGCTGCAGGTTAACACGGTGCATGTAACGATGGAGCAAGTGATCGAAAGGAGCTTATAGTAATCGTAAATTTTCTTTGACTCACTTTTGGTGATCGCAATAAATTTGAGTATTAAGAAATCATGGAAATGGTTCCCCTAAATTTAGATGATCTGGTGAAAATTGGTTTTGGAGGACCTCCACGCTCATGAGCTGCTTTTTATAACTTTTAAGAAGAATTACAAAAAGGTTGTTGTAGCTTTGGGTTCATTGATTTCAGATAATTTGTGGGATGGTAGTTGATAAAACTCAAAGACTTCGATGATTTCTCCAACGCAGTTGTACAATTGAGTTTCGTGTTCAAAATTTGAAACCTGCACTTTCAATGCTTGAGGTGTTTAGTTTAATATCATTTACCCGTATTAACGTTTTGCTGAAGCTATTTAATATAACTTTTATGCTTCAGATTTAGAGACGCTTTTATTCGTTGGGTGTGCTTCTTCTTGATTAATCAGCCTACTCGCTCGATTGCACGAAAAGTTTTTCTCGACAAAGTAAAAGAAACCGCTTTCGTATTGTTTTAAGGTTTCACATATCAAATAGTTATCCTTGGAAAACAAAAATCTTATGAGGCTTTATAAGTCACTATCTATAACGTGTCCAAGAGATCGCAAGTCTCTTCCCAAAGCCAACTTAGTATCCATGAGATCTAAAGTTGGTTAGGGATGGAAAAGGGAACTTACCACCACCTTTTCACTTTTTTTTTTTTTTTTTTTGTTTTTTTTTCGGGGGGGGGGGGGGGGGGGGGGGGGGGGGGGGGGGGGGGGGGGGGGGGGGGGGGGGGGGGGGGGGGGGGGGGGGGGGGGGGGGGGGGGGGGGGGGGGGGGGGGGGGGGGGGGGGGGGGGGGGGGGGGGGGGGGGGGGGGGGGGGGGGGGGGGGGGGGGGGGGGGGGGGGGGGGGGGGGGGGGGGGGGG
>MU264747.1:0-20577 GCA_020310875.1 Ceratopteris richardii
TCCAAGAACAAAGGTCCTATTAATTGGCGAGAACAACGATAGGTTAGGGACATAGTGCAAAAAGAGGTTCAACAATGGAAACATAAACAGGTGAAATTTATAGATCCAACCGAGGAAGAGCAAGATGTAGGCATGGTACAGTCAATAACAACCAAAAACAAGAATCCAATCAAGCAAGATGATGATAAAGATTGGTTTGAGGTAATCATTAACGCACCTAGACCAATTTTTATCCTTGGTACCAACATTTCGGGAGAAATTATTGAAGAAGCTGATTGGTCAGCGTTCAGAGCCAGCACTTAGGTCGGTACCCTCAACATCAGCCAATAATATTGCTCCAACGGATGTAGAGTTTGTCGTGCCAGTAATTCAGATACAGTATGGGCAAAGCCGATTTGATGAAGTGTTGCTTGATGGGGTCTCAAGGGTGAATATATTACTTGAGCATATTTTTAAAGAAATGGGAGAAGGGGCATTGGCTCTAGCACCATTTCAAGTGAAGATGGCGGATCAAACTCGAGTTCAGCCTCTTGGCATTCTGAAGCAGTAGCAGATCATTATTTCTGGAATGTCATTTATGGTAAATTTTGTGGTCATTAGGATGTCTGAGTGAGCTTATCCATATGAAATGTTGTTAGGAAGACCTTGGTTCAGGGTTGCTAAGGTCAAGCAAGATTGGGGTTTGAATGTGGTAATGATCATAAAAGGAAAAAAGCAGGTGACAATCCCTATGCGAGGAAGAAGGAATATGTCGGTGCAGGATAAACCACTTATGGGTGAGACTATTAATTTGGTGGATGAGTTAGAAGATGATGAAGAGGAAAAATTTTTGCAAGCAAATTCAACGATAGTACCAGTATTGGAGGTTGATGTCACAGGAGTATTGAGTAAGGATGATCCGATTGTGCAAAAAGTAGATGGGCCAGTTCTGGGTGAACAGGTTGAAGGAGTACAAATACAAAGGATGTTTGAGAAAAGTATGGGAACTCCAATGCAGCAGAAGTTAGAACAAGAGGAAAAAGAAGTAATAAGTCTTGGCTGAACGGATATATGACCAGAAATATGAAGGTTCGACAAGGTAAAGGAGGAAGAGCTTCAGAAGTCAATTTAGGGACCGAAATTGAACCTAAGATGGTGAGAATCAGTAAAGCAATCGATGGTCGATTTATGGAGGATCTTATTTGTTTGTTGAAAGAATATGTAGACGTATTTGCATGGGATTATCTGAAATAAAGTGCATAGATCCAGATTTGCATCAACATCTAATTAATTTGAAGACGGATGCAGTGCCAGTTGTGCAACAGCGATATAGGATGAAGTCCAATTTTTTGCTAGACAAGTGAAAGAAGAAATTGATAAACTATTGGTTGTTGGATTAATTAAACCTGTTAATCAAGTGACTTGGCTTTCTCCTATTATTGTAGTCTCCAAAAAGAATGGGAAACTCAAAATTTGTGTGGATTATAGAAAGTTAAATGTGGCAACAATTACTGATCCTTTTCCTATGCCGTTTTGTGATGTCGTATTGGACGCAGTAGCAGGACACGAAATGTAGAGTTTCTTGGATGGGTTTTTAGGGTACAATCAAATTAGTGTGGCTGAAGAGGATCAGCATAAAATGGTGTTTATTACAAAATTTGGTGCTTACGTGTTCACAATTATGCTCAGTTTTGGGTTGAAGAATGGATCACCCATCATTTAATTATGTGGCACATAAAGTGTTCGAACCTTACAAGAGTTTATGCAGGTGTTTGTGGATGATTTTCTAGGTCTTTGGTAAGAAGGTTCAGCATTTGCAGCATCTGAAATTATGTTTTGACAGATATCGATAGTTTAGGATGGTGTTAAATCCGTTTAAAAGTGTAATTGCAGTCAGAAGTGGTATTTTATTGGGACATGTCATTTCTGAACAAGGCATGGCCATAGATGTTAAGAAGATTGAAGCTATTAGGACGGCAAAGGCACCTACGAATGTGAAGGAAATAATGCAGTTTGTGGGTCAGATTGAGTGGCACTCCAGATACTTACGATATTTGGCTAATATCTCTTTACCACTCACACATTTGACAGAAAAGGATGTTCCATTCGTATGGGCGGATGCTCAAGAAAAAGCGTTTCAACTCTTGAAGAAGATGGTGTCTGTGGCACCAATTTTGCAACCACCAGATTGGTCATTGGCACCTTTCCACATATCTGTTGATGCATCTAATGTGGCTGTTGGAGTAGTTTTGATGCAGCAAAATGAGAAAGGATGGTATAGACCAGTGTATTATGCTAGTACGGTATTGTGTTCAGCCGAAAGGAATTATCCGATGACTGAAAGGGAAGCTTTAGCAATGGTATATTCTCTCAACAAGTTTTGACATTATTTTTTGGAAATAAAGTGGTTTTTCATGTGGATCACTAGGATTTGATATATTTAATTAAGAAGCCTTTGTTGACAGCAAGACTAGCCAGGTGGATGCTTTTATTGCAAGAGTTTGATTTGTGATCATTCATACTCCAGGCAAAGACACGCAATGGCTGACTATTTCAATCAGTTGGAATCAGGAGAGGCACCTTCAGGTGTCAATGATGAATTCCCCGATGCGGGATTGTTTAATGCACACGTTGCTGAACCAGATTCTTGGTATGATTAGTTATTGGTATTTTAATGGATGGGTCATTACCACAACATTTTTCACCTAATCAGAGAAAGAAATTTGCACTTAAAAGCAGACCGTATTTAATCATAGCCAGTGCATAATATAAAAAAGGGGTGGATCAGGTTATTAGGTGTGTACCAAAATTTGAGCAACCAGCAGTGTTACAAGAGGCACATTCAGGTCCAGCAAGAGGTTATTTGTCTAGGGAAATTACAGGAAAGAAAGTGTTACAAGCAGGTTTATGGTGGCCTACTGTGTTAAAGGATGTGCATGAGTATGCAAAAAGATGTGTGATTTGTCAGAAGATGGGCCAACCAAGCAATGCAGATTTGATATCTGATCATCCAGTTTTACCAATGGATTAATTCCAAAAGTGGGGTATGGATTTTTTGGGCCCTATTAAACCAATTACTCAGTGTGGCAATAGATATATTTTAGTAGCTTCAGATTATTGTACAAAGTGGGTGGAAGCAGTGGCATTGAAAGATAATAAGGCAGAAAGTGTGACAAAATTTCTTTATCGTAATATAATGACCAGATTTGGTTGTCCTATTGAGTTGGTAAGTGACAGAGGTCCTCATTTCCTTAATGAAGTAATTTTAGAATTAACAGGAAACTCATTTGATTATGCATAAAAAGTCTACAGCATATCATCCACAGGCGAATGGTTAGGTTGAAAGTACAAATAAAACATTAATGTGTATTCTTAAGAAGCTTGTGCATGACAATCAGAAAAATTGGGATTTATTACTTGACTCAGCTTTGTGGTCATTCAGAACAGCATTCAAAGTGACAACAGGTATGACTCCATTCCAACTGGTATATGGATTGGAGGCAGTGGTACCCATGGAATTTGTGGTTCCAAGTTTGTGAATCACAGCGGAAAAGATGTCTCCTGATTTATTGGTTAAACACAGAAGCAAATATCTTCTGCAGTTGGAAGAGGATCGTTTGGTAAGTGCGTACATTACTGAGGTATTCAAAGACAAAGACAAGCTTGGGTGAATCAGAATGTGAATTTTAAGTTATTTAAAGAAGGAGATTGGGTAATGGTGTATAATTCTAAGCTAGGACCACATCCAAGAAAGCTCACATTGAGATATCAAGGTCCATATCAGATTGTGCAAGATTTAGGGCAAGGAACTTTTCTATTGGCAGATGTACTTGGCACAAGAATAGAAAAACCAATCAATGGATTCCGGCTAAAGAAATTTCAAGGGAAGCCGCCACATTTGGATTGGTTATCTTCTAATGTAGTGCAAGTAATGGTTAATTCTAAAAATCATATTACTAACATGTCTTATCACTAGAGCAAGAAGGCTTATTTATCTGCATTTTCATCCTTGGTGACATGTTTCCTTGATTGTTGTTGGTCAAAAATGGCATTAAGCGCATTTTTAAGAATCCATTGGGGGATAGGTTATAATTAGAGGCTCACATTTTGTTAGCAGTTATTCATCATCATACAACGAAGAAGGGAGTGTTGGTGAATCGGACTGAAGTATTAGAGGAATATTCAGAAGCAGCAAGAGATGTAACTCAAGGTGCATGGACACTGATGATAGCAAGCAGCCAGCAACATCATGGATCAGTGTTTCTAGGTGGACATGCAGATAACAGAGGATACCAATTTTATTGTCCGTTGGAGAGTACAGTTCACCTGAACAAGGTAAGAGGGAGCAAGATTCAAGTTTAGTTGGACTCTCAGGTGAAATCAGTTATGAGCATGTGCAAACAATCAAAGAACTGCAAGAGCAATTGTTGCAAAGAGATTTGGAGCAAAAAGTGGATGCAATAGTTGAGCAGCAACTATTAGTTGATTCAATGGAACTACAGGAAGTGCAAAAGGTACTGAGGAGGATGTGAAAGTGCTGCAGAGTCAAGAAGTTGGAACAGAGGAAGCTAATAGTACTAAACAGCCAATGGAAATAATATTGTACGATCAAGGGATTGTAAATTCGGGTATGATTTTATGAAAAATCCCCCACCGGGTTGTGCTAGGTGTTGAGGATAGAAGAATCTTGAGGATAAATAGTTAATTTGAATTCTAAAAGTCTGCTAACTCAGATATTACTCCATCGGATGTTGTTGAGTCGAAAATTTGCTGAATTTTTATTTTCTTGCTCGGATTTTACCAGACAGTTACTTTTTTGTTAGGCGCTGATGTCGCAATAAAGAGGTAGTTGTATTTCGTTCACGAAAAAAGAAGGGAGTTAGGAAGGGGAAGAAGTGTTTCCAAGAGGGAGAGTGAAAGAAAACCAGTAGAGGCAAGAAGTGTCCTCAGAGAGAACAGCACCAGTTACCTATTTCCGTAATGTATTTTCGATAGTCAGAAGTTTTAATGAACTTTTCGATCATGTAATACCTGATGTAGAAGAACTCTAATGGAGTAATTTACTCATGTACATTCAGTGCAAGCATGAATCTTTGTCTATTTGAGTTATGTTCATTGAAGAGAGATTTTGTTGTAGTGTAATAGTGCTAAATCTGAAATTGTTGGAAGTGTATTCTTTGTGTGAAGTAGATCAGTGCTAAAGTTTGATTGTTCAGAAACAAGTAGAGATGTGTTGAATGCGAACCCCAACAGACCAGGCATCATGGAGAATGCTTATGAAGAGATTGTAGCATTACTTCAGAGCCTCTAACAACAAGTCGAGCATCTAACTCATTGACAGACACAAGTCGAGATGGGACATCCGGTGCATGTAGGCGCACTCCTCCAAGAATTACAAGAATGAATCGGGATTCTTCAAGGAAATCAAGGGAGTATTCAAGTGAATCAATGGCCTAGTACATCCTTCATGAAGGAGCCCAAGATTTGCATGCCAAAAAAGTTCCATGGGGATCGCACAAATTCTTGTGGATTTCTCCAACAAGTTAAATTGTACATCCGTATGCAACCTGATAGATACCGTGATGAGGCATCCAACGTCAGGTTTATTGGAACCTTGTTGTGGTGAAGCATTATCATGGTTTGCCGCAATCTTGGAGAACAACATGGTAGTACTTCAAGACTATGAGGGGTTTCTTCGAGAACTCACCGCTACATTTGGAGATGCAAACACAAGTCGAGTGGCAGAAACAAAACTTTGGAAGTTACGTCAAGGTAATCACCCTGCCTCTACCTATGCATCAGAATTTACGTAGTTGATATGTGATCTCACTTTGCATGAAGATTATTTCATAAGCCAATTTAGATGGGGTTTAAAAGATGATGTGAAGGACCATCTACTCATGATGCCAGAGGTTAAGACATTGAATGAATACATCATGCAAGCTATTCAATGCGATAACCAACTTTTCGAAAGGAAACAAGAAAAACAAGTAGAAGGAAGACCTTGCCAATGGAAACACTTCCATCTCACTCCTAAAGATGATTGTATGCCTAAACCTATGCAAATAGATGTAACTAGGTTCCAACCTCTAACACCACAAGGGAAAGAGAGAAGCACAGATAACAAGTTATGCCTCTATTGTGGAAACCCTGGACATATTGCAGTTAATTGCCCCAACAAGAGAACAAACTCGAGAGTCCCAGCCACCCTTGTAGAGCAGGGAAACAAGGAATTCTAGTTGTTAAAGAGACCATATAGTCGGACCATCACCCATAGAAACATGTCTTGCACCTATCAAGTTAATCATGCTCAAGAAGACCCTTTCCCTTACAGCCCTAGTAGATTCAGGAGCCTCCTCATCTTTCAACGATGAAGGATTGGTTAAGAAACATGGAAATCTTGTACTTTAGAAGAACAAACCAGTAGTAGTTGAAGTAGTAGATGGATGACCTCTAGCATCTGAGAATATAACCATGGAAACCACACCATTAAGAGTAAACCTTGATGACCATGAATCCCACATATGTTTCAATGTAATATCGATCCCAGTACATCTAGTTATCATTGGAATGCCCTAGTTAAAGAAGCATAATCCAGACATTAATTGGGAAAAGAATAAAATCACTTGTTGAGATATCCAAAATAACCCGATACATGTCGGAGCCAAAGCCTTTATACATGCAATAAGGAAGGAACCAATATATATGACCTATGCTATACCAGCTCAAGAATCCAAGAAAGATGATCCAGTGCAGCTACCCAATCAGTACAAAGGCTTTGAAGATGTTTTTGAAAAGAAGAATGCAGATATCCTCTTAGAGCATAGACCTTATGATTGTGCCATAGATCTTCAAGAGGGAGCACAACCGCCCTTTGGACCAATCTATAGACTATCCCAGAGGAACTTACAAAACTACGCAATAACATTAATGAGAATCTAGCAAAGGGGTTTATCAAACACTCAAAGTCTCCACTAGGAGCTCCTATGTTATTTGTAAAGAAGAAGGATGGACTCTCCAGATGTGTGTATAGACTACTATGGATTGAATAAAGTCACTATAAAGAATAGATATCCTTTACCACTCATATCAGAGCTCTTAAAATGCCTTGGAAAAGCAAATTTCTTCACGAAGATTGATCTTCGAGGAGCTTACAACCTTGTAAAGATTAGAGAAGGAGATGAATGGAAGACAACATCTCAAACAAGGGCCAATTTGAGTATATAGTTATGACGTTCAGTCTCACAAATGCTCTAGCTGTCTTCCAACATATGATGAATGATATCTTTCGAGAGTATTTAGATGATTTTGTTGTAATATACCTTGATGATATCTTGATATTCTCCAAAAATGTAGGGGATCATGAATGTCATGTAAAGATAGTCCTAGAGAAACTAAGAGAAAAAGGATTATATGAAAAATTGGAGAAGTGCTCTTTCCATTAGATAGAAGTGGAATTTGTAGGGTGCATTGTATTAGATAAAGGAATTTCTATGGACCCTAAGAAGATAGAGTCAATCATTGATTGGCAACCACCTTCGAGTGTTTGAGATGTACAATGTTTTCTAGGTTTTGCCAATTTCTATAGGATATTAAACACATATTACTCCAAAATAGTGACACCCCTTACCTTGTTTACAAGAAACAATAAATTCTCATGGAATGAAGATGCATAGAAAGCCTTTCAAACCTTGAAATCATCATTCACTAGTGCTCCAATTCTAGTTCACCCTGATTCTACCAAGCCTTTTTCTTAGAGACAGATACATCAGATTTCGCCTTTGGGGCGATCCTATCCCAACATGGGGATGATGGACACCTGCATCCCATTGCATATCATTCAAAGAAATTCTCTCCTTTAGAGATTAACTATGAAATCCATGATAAAGAGCTTCCTGCAATAGTAGATGCATTCGATACCTGGCATCACCATCTAGAAGGAGCAGCTCATAAAGTTATTGTATAGACATATCATAAAAATTTAGAGTACTTTATGACTACCCGCATCCTCAATAGATTCTCAATGGAGTAACTTTCGATCCATGTTCGATTTTGTCATCATGTATCATCTAGGATGCCAGCAATGTCAATCAGATGCCTTATGGAGAAGATCTTATCTTACATGGAAGAAAGGCAAAGAGGCTTTTGATCAACAAGAGTGTTTTACTCAAGCTTGAATATCTCCAACTAGCAAGTATCTCTTCAAACAATCAAGAAGATTCAGCCTTGATCCAATTGGTTTGTGAGACTTTACCACATGATGAATTGTTTTGTAATGTCAGGCTACAAATTCAAGAAGGGAAACTTCACAAAGTAAACAAGTTCCCAGAAAATAATGGGTTAATATTCTATAGGAATATATTGTACATCCCTTCAGGAAAGCCTAGGATCCAAGTACTTTAGCATCATGAAAACCTTGAAATAGGACATTTTGGGTGAATAAAACAATAGAACTCATACCTAGAGATTTTTGGTGGCCTCAAATGTGGATGGAAGTCAAAGAATATATCCAGACCTATGACACTTGCAATAGATCTAAGGTACCATGACATAAACCTCATGGCCTCTTGCAACCTTTACCTATTCCAGAAAGGGCATGGTCTTTATTATCTATGGACTACATCATAGATCTACCAAGGTCAGATAAATATGATGCCATTCTTGTTATAGTGTATATATTTACAAAGATGGCACACTTTATCCAACTACCAAGACAATCATAGGTGCAGCCCATTGCAAGACTTTTTCTCAGATACATATTTAGGATTCGTACACTGCCTGATCACATTGTTACTGATTGAGATCCACAGTTCATATCCAGCATCTGGAACAGTCTATGCAAGCTCCTTGGTATTCAAGTTAAATTATCTATAGCCAATCATCCACAGACTGATGGACAAATAGAACGAGTAAATCAAGTCCTAGAACGGTATCTCCATTGCACCATAAACTATCATCAAAATGATTGGTTCGAGCTTTTATCCTTTGCAGAGTTTGCTATAATAATATATTCATACATATACCAAGAAGAATCCCTTCTTTGCAAATTATGGACAATATCCAAGGATGGATATACAACTCTCAAATCATGTCAAGACCCCAACTACCAAAGATGAGGCCCAATACCTCATGGAAATTCACAAAGAACTCAAGGAAGAGATCCATAAATCTCAAGAGCAATATAAGTATTATGCAGATCAGCATCATGTTCAAAATCCATCCTATCAAATCGGGGATAAAGTGTGGTTACAGAGAAATAATTTGCAAACTTCAAAGCTAGAGCATCAAAGATTTAGTCCATTTACCATCTTGTCCAAGATTAATCTAGTCACCTTCAAGCTCCAATTACCAAGTGAAATAATTCGATGGTGATGCACCACGGTGCGCTCTCCTTCTCGAGAGCTCCAGGACTATATCCTCGGAGTAGAAAATCGAGCTCCTAAGGCCGCACACAGTACTCCACACAGAGGTTGCAGAATACGCAGGGAACATAGTACACAGGGAGCATGAAGACAGACTTTTTTTAGGTCTTACAAAATGCAGTCGAACTTACATTATGTGGCTGACCACGCCACTATATGTTTTATTAAAGAACATATACAAAGAAGTGTCCGATGAATATTTGGCCTCTCACATGGACACTAACGATTAAAATCTCCCACTAAAGGCCAATATGGTCAAAGTAACTATGGGAGAAAAATAAAGAATGATAAAGCATACCTAAGTGTAAGTATACAAACTATCCCTCCCACCTGATGGGCATGTTACAGAATATACAAGTGACTGTGTAAAATCATGAATCAAGTAACCCCTAACAAGTGACAATAGTGTCAAAAGCTATCCTATGGTAGAGCTTTAGTCAAAACATCTCCAACATTATCTCGAGTGTGAACCTTCTCAAGAATAATATGCTCAGCGGCTAAGCAATCTCTAATGAAGTGATACCTCACCTAAGTGTGCTTGGACTTTGCATGATAGACCGGATTCTTAGCCAAAGCAATGGCACTCTAACTGTCACTAAGCAAACGAGGTACATGCTGAGGTAGACCCATATCACAAGCAAGATGAGAAAGCCACAATGCTTCCTTACATGCCTCACTTGGTGCAACATACTCTACTTCTGTGGTGGAAACAGATGTACATTTTTGAAGATGAGATCTCCAAGAGATAGCACCTCCAGCAAAATAAAAAATGTACCCTTATGTAGACCTACGATTGTCTACACAACCAGCATAGTCAGAATCTGTGTAACCAATAATGGATGCTTTCCCTCTACTTAAGCATAGACACTTGCCCTTAGTGCCACTCCGATATTTCAAAATCATCTTGACCACTTCCCAATGTTTCTTTCCAAGATTATACATATATATGTTCACAACTCTCACAGCAAATGCAATGTCTAGTCTTGTAGCTACCATAGCATACATGAGACTACCAACAGCAGACTAATAGGGAATTTTGGTCATGAATTCCTTTTCCTCATTTGATTTGGGGCAATCATCCTTGCTCAATTTCACATATGTGGGTAAAGGTGTACTCAATGCCTTTCCACCCTACATATTGAACATGTCAACTACTTTGGAGATGTACTCACTTTGAGAAAATTATATGCATCTTCTACTCCTATCACGAGTAATGTGCATGCCAAGAATATGTTTGGCATCCCCCAAATCCTTCATATCAAATGTTTGACTCAACTTCTTTTTTAGAATTGACAAGTCATAAGAGGACTTACCAACAATCAACATATCATTGACATACAGTATCAATCATATCAAGCTACCATCTGAGCATCTCTTTGTGTAGAGACAATGATCCTCATTGCTTAGAGAATAGCCTTGAGACTTCATAAAAGCATCAAACTTTTGGTACCATTGTCTAGGGGACTGTTTAAGTCCATACAAGCTCTTCTTGAGCTTACAAACTAGACTTTACTTGCGAGGAACTACATAACCCACTGGTTGTTCCATATAGATCTCATCTATAAGATTGCCATGCAAGAAAGCAGTTTTCACATCCATTTGGACTAGCTCTAGGTCCTCCATTGCAACGAATCCAAGCAAGATGCACAGGGTAGTCATCTTGACCACTGGAGAGAAGATTTCCTCGAAATCAACACCATGTTGTTGCTTAGAACCCTTTGCAACAAGTCGTGCCTTATACATTGGAGAAGCACTATCTGATGTGAATTTTAGCTTATATACCCATCTACATGGTAAAGCTTTCTTGCCATTTGGCAAAGGTACTAAATCCCAAGTACCATTCTTGTGAAAATAGAATCCAACTCACTCTTCATGGCACACTCCCACTTGACATGATCCTCTGTCTGCATAGCCTCTCTGTAGCAAGAAGGCTCACCGGCATCTGTTAGCATAACAAAATCTAAACCTAGAACATATCTATCAGGTGGATGTGAGACACATATAGAGCGTCTCAATGGTTTCTGAACAGGAACATGTGCAGACTGATCTGATTGGACATTCTCTTGAGCATCTGTATGTGCAACATTTTTATGCATGTTAACTAGAGGACTAGTATCCTAAAACACCACTCTTCTCACTTCAACCTCCTTAATGGGATGTTTATGCATCTTAGGCTCATTGAAAATGACATCACTACTTCTTATCACTGACCATGTTTCACGATCCCATAAGCGATATCTAAATTTTCCTTCTCAACACCCAATAATGATGCAAATGGCCCAAATCTTACATCTTTAAGATGAGGCATGCAAATAAGTCTTAAAATCAGTCATATGCTTCTCATTAGGACTAGTGAGCAGGTTATCATCAACATAGGCAACAATGATCAGAAGCACATCATTTACATGCTTAACATATAAGGTGCTTTCAATTGGACTATTCTCAAAATCAAGTGCAATCAAGTGGGAATGTATCTTTTCATACTGAGCATGAGGTGCTTGCTTCAAACCATATAATGCCTTTTTCAACTTGCACACTTTGTTTCCATGTCCTTTTTGCACAAAACCACGGGCTGAAAAACATACACTTCTTCATGTAAGTCACCATTTAGAAATGTAGTTGTAATGTCCAATGGATGTACATTCAACAATGATGGGTTCGAAGTGCGTTATGTTATGAACAGTAGTCATTTAACATGTAGGTGCAAATTTTTAATCAAAATCAATGCCTCTTTCTTAAGCATAACCTTTTGGAACAAGCCTAGCCTGGTACCTATCAGCTGTTCCATCAGGTTTACATTTCAGCTTGTATACCCATTTAGTTCCGATTGCCTTTTTCCCAGGAGGCAAATCACATAAGGACTAGGTACCATTTTTCATAATAGCATCATATTCTGATTGCATAACAGCCATCCAATTTTCTAAATTTTGTGCTTCATCAAAACAAACAGGTTCATTCTCATCATAGAGACTAGAGGAAACCATAGCATTCAATTTGATGCAAAAGAAGCACTATGAAATCTTTAATGAGTATGATCTGATAGAGGTGCATCTAATTTGCTATCTCGAAAAGTTTGCACCAAGCATTTAGGCATAGTTTGTGCCTCCTTTATATCAGCCATCTCATCAACAAGTGCATCATGTAAATCTGCATTTGAAATGGAATGGTTTGCATCATCATGTGAAACTTGTAAGGGCTAATAAATTGCCTCATTTCGACTAGCACTTGAGTGTCCACTTGTAAAAAGAGGAAGCAAATTGTCATATACATCTTTCAAGCTAATTGATGTCTCCTTAGTATATTAAAGTAATGGCTGAATTGAGAGATTTTCAATTGTATATTTGTGTGAGCTATGGTTGCTCAATAGAATTCCATTTTATCTTGAAAACCTAGAAATCTGTATCATAGCTTGTAAAAATCCCATTGACTCTGTAACCCTTCAAGACCCTATCAACCCTAAAGAAAAACCCTAAGTTAACCCTTCCCTTGTAACTCTAATTAACTGAGAACCTTAGGAATCATTAACGCCTTGGAACCCTAATTGAATTTGACCTTTCACCCATGAAGGCACCAAAATTATGTATAATTGAAAGCCCCTGAAAGACCATGTAAATTTTACCTTAAAAAGAAACCTTAGAACCCTTGAGATCTAGCCTCTAACCCTAAAAACCAAATTTCAAAACCCTAGAAAATCTAACTTAATCGTGTAACCGAACTCCAAAACCTTGGAATTCAGCTCAAAACCCAAAAATCCCATCTTGAAAGCCTTACAAATCGAGCTTCTGACCCTTAGAAACCTAAACTTCAGACCCTAGCAAACCAATTTCAGACCTTGGAAACCCATGTTTTAAACCCTCAAAGTAAGTACTTGTATTATGATTAACATGTTGATAATCTTGGCCATAAAGAAACCTTATTGGCTCCAAATAAAAGCCCAAGCTAGAAACCTTAGGAACCCATTTTCCTTAACAACCCTTGATTTAATTGAAACTCTTGTTTATACGTTTATGTGTAATAAAAAGATCCTTAATCCTAAACGTAAAAAGAAAAGAAAAAGAATTGAAAATTTTGGAACTGAAAAATAAAATACAAAAACAAAAAGGAAAAATCAAAATAGAATGGAATGATTGGAATTATCCTAAGGACTAGAAAGATGAGGGAAGAACGGTCCAAGACTTTTACGTGCAAAGTTCTTCAAAAATATAATTTGGATCACATATCTATAGAAGAAGTCATCTTAATACCCTATAAATATAAGGTCTAAATTCATTGAAAACTTCCAATGTTTTTTCATGTAAAACTTCTTGCTCATTTTTTTTTTCATTTTTCATGCTTTTCTTTGAGTGAGTGAGTGAGAGAGAGGGTCCCTTTCTCTCTACCTTCTTCGTTCCACTCCATGAATTCATCAAGGGTAGATAGAGAAAATAAGAAAGAGAGAACATCTCTTTATCCTTCTTTCTCTTGATCCAATAAAGAAAATGGTACCCTAATACTCTCACAAACACAGAGTAGATAGAGAGAGAGAGAGAGGAAGGAGGGGGGACTCTGCCATGTTATTTTGATCGAACATAGCTCAGATAATTAGGCATTTGTGGTGTAAAGAGAGAGAGAGAGAGAGGAGGGGTTTCGAATCTAATGTTGTTTAGTTTATATGATTTTGTTTTTTATTAGATTCATTTTTAGTAAATTAAATGGTTAGTAAATTAAATGGTTAGTAAATAAAAAGGAAGAAATAAAGGAACAAAACGACTAAGACGAACGTAGGATTTTTAGCAAGTGAATAAGTAAGTAAATAAAAAGAGTAAATTAAAATACAAGAAGAAATAAAAGTGTAAATAAGAATTTATTAAAATAAAAGAAAATAGAATTTTAAATTAGAAAATAAAAAAACAGGAAATAAAAGTATTTGTAATATAAAAGAAATGAAGATATAGAGAAAATTAAAAATATAAAAGAGAAATATAATAAAAAGTAAAATTAAAATAGAAAAAAATTCGAAGTAATGTTTTGGTTTTTTTCGAGAGTATTTTTTTCAATGTAGTAATGTTTTTTTCTTCTAACTTTTTTCAATGATCGAAGATATAAAATAAAGCAAAGATTTCTTTTTTGCCTGTAGTAGAGAAGACCGAGCCAAGTCTATTATTTTGTCCTTCTATAGCAGAGCTAGCATTTTTTCATGATGCTTACCTATTCTAGGATCTTTTTATCTTGTATCTATTAGGCATCATTTTACGGGTTTTTTACGCTATACTTTGTACGTGTTACGTGCCCATGGATGGAAACATTGTATTTTCCACTCATGAGTATGATTTGATTGTTGATGTTATTTCTTCTTCCATGACAAGTGTTATAGTCAGCATTACGATGTCATATGTTCACAAGTTTCTCTAACCCAAACTAGTCCCCACCCGAGATCCCTCTGATTGCATTCATCCACAACATCTTACTACCACATCTCTATACTTCACTGCTCCCTCTGAAGCAAAGGTGGGGCTCATTTGACTATCCCTAGGAAAGGCTCCTAGTATTAGATGCACACCTTTTTACTCTACACATGTCAGATCTCTTTGCGAGCATCATACACAGAGGAATATCTTCCAGTTCTCCTCCCATACACGTATGTAGCACACAAGACTCTTGAATGAGACTCCTACCTCTTCCTCTACTACATCTTACCTAATGAGGCTTTATCCCAAGGCCTTGCCAAGTGGAAAGATATGATATTAGCCTCCATTAAAGGGGTAATTCATACCCATTCCCATATTATGTGAGATTTCCTTCCCCGTAAAAGCATTTTTTGTCTTTGAAAATGTAAATGAACTGTCTGTAATGGTAGTAGAAAGTGCTCGGACTCCCTTGAACCCCTGTAGTCCCTTAAATCTCATGTACTCTATGTACATGGTCACCTCCGTGTGTTGTTTCCCCATATCCTTCCACTTAAGATTTCTCATATGAGATCATCTTAAAGATGGGAAACCGTGAGAGTGGTGCCTACTATCTCCCATATATACTCAACTTCCAAACTATATAGAACAAAGTCCCATAACAAGTGATTGCAAACCCATCTAGGACTAAATGATAGATTTTCCCTCATGCTTGTCTAGATCTTTCTAACCTTGAGTGTACTCACAAGTAATATTCTCATCTAAACTACCTTGTGAACTATACAAATCCATCGTTTATCTCATATATAAGACTTCCTTGGTAGTAAAATGAAATCTCTATGTTTCAGTGACCAAGAAGTCTTTGATTTGTCATCCATTACCTTTGGACTAAGTTCTATTGGACTCAAAACATCTATTGAGACTAGTGCAAACTCTAGTATTTCTCTTCCCTATAGTTTGCCATATGAATGAAAATAGCATCCCCTTTGAAATTCGGATAATCCCTAAGTACATGATGAAACATCAACTAAGAGTTTGGTAATCGAATAATTCAGATATATCCCTATCTTCTAGAAACCCTAAAGAGAGGAGTCACAACTCTCTTCCCAGTCTCAATAATTTCAATAACTAGATCATCTCATCTATTCAAGGATCATCACTCGAAATACCATAATTGCTTCTCTTTAGAGTCTACAGGTGAGACTCAATCTAACCACCATGATTAACTGATCTCCCTATTGCCTTTGATAGAAGAGTGCCACTCCTATCTGGACAATCTAAACATGAGAAAGTGAAACTCTATCTCTCTCTCACTCTAATCTCCCCTAAAGAAAAGAGCTCTAGCAGTGAAATCTATTCCACTTTCCTTTCCCTTTGAAGAGATTTTGTTGAATCCAATTGCTCTACTCATTCATAGCTAAGAACATGCACATGAGTTCTCCATGTTTTTTCATTCCAAAATAGTTAAGTTTCAAACTCCCATGTGAAGGGAAATTATAATGAAAAGTATAGTGAGTGTATTCCATTTGAAATGTAGACTAAGTGATGTTTTCTAAACACCTCTACTTAGTAGTGGAAAACATACTCTATTCTTCTCCTATGAAGAATCATGTTTTCCTTTCCTTTTTCGCTTTGAAGAAACAAGAGTTAAAGTGAGACCTCTGAGCTAAAGTGGGATCTCTCCTCTAACCTTTGAAATAATTTCCACTTTCTCCTTTCCTTAAAAGAGAATTTTATGAATTCATTTGCTCCTCTCTTCCATAAACTAATACATAATTAGTCATTATCTACATTCTTGTGAAGATGGAGAACAAATCTCCCATAAATAATGAAGGTGTATGTGGCGAAGAAAGGAGAAAATAGGTTTGTAATAAGGTTCAAAGACCTCTGCCAAAATGGTCAACACTGATATGAAATGATACCATAATAAATATATGTGTATCCATACTAAAAAGTTGTCTCTGCCAACCATCCTTTGTACATAGATCTATATGATCTCTTCAAACTATATATATATATATATATGTGTGTGTGTGTGTGTGTGTCTATGGAATATGTAGGTGGGCTCTAATGAATCCCATATCCTCAACTCATATAAGTAGACTCAAATGAATCCCATATCTTTGAACTATTTTAGTTTGGTTCTAGTCAATATGTGGCAATGGATATCCCTTTCTATTCCAAACTAACTTGTTCCTAGGTACTAAGACTACATACCTCTCTCTATAGATGCCAACATACATATATGTATTGGGTACCCAAAATATTCCTCACTTAGGGATCTATGCTCTAAATCATAAAGCTAGTGCCATGACTATGGCCTTCCTAAACATCACTTGAATCACATTATGTGGACTTTCTCTAATGAAACCCATCTTTATGATCCCATCTAATTGGTTTCCTTAGTAGTGTAGCAAAAATGCTTCACTAGCTACTCAAGTATGTGCATGAGTGCAACTAGTCACTCTTTCAGTATTCCTCATAATACCCCATGGTCTTCTAATCATACTATGAAAATCCTTTGAAGGTAAGTAGACCTTCAATACATTTGAGATTGTCATAAATGTATCTCCCCTTCCTCTATGCAACTTCCTATAACTTATAGGATTGCTTGTGCATGTTCCTAATGATGAAGGTATATCTCCTTCCCCTTAGCAATCCTATGGTCTTAATCCATAAGGATTATGTGTAGGGATCCTATTACTACTGAAGTTGCATTATCTACGACGTTGAATGGTCCTAAGTCAATCAAGAACATGTGTACAAGCATGCTTACACATTACTTATGTTTGCAGAGAAGGCATGTTAGCACGCCATAACATTCTTAACTAAAGGTAAGTGTGTATATAATGCCATGAGATGGGAAAAAATTTGACAACATTTCCCCAAGGAAATGGAGTCCTAAAAAAATTTTAACCATATAATCAAGCATAAGGACTTATGGACCAATGGCACACAGGCCATTCTGTTATATTGAGTAACCCTACAGAGAGGTGTGAACCACCTTTTAAGTCATTACAATGGGCTCAAACATGAGTGCCATGTGGCACCCATGTGTAGAGCCATGGGCCACTCTTTATTTCTGGAAAGAGAGAGAGTCAAGAGGAGGATATGTGCGTTGCTAGGCGGTTATGATATGCAACGAACTCCGTGTCTGCTTCGTGATATTAGCCAGTTATTGGGGGTTTCTTAGACAAGAAGGAGTTTGAGGGTTTGTAGGAGAAAAGGGAAGAGACAAGAAGAGAAAATACACCTCGAAGCCTCTGCTGATTGATTACAGTGAGACAATTACAATGTTTGAAGCACAAAGCCAATACCTCTGTGCACAATCCCACAGAGGGCTCAATTACAAATACCAAATATCCCAAAGTCTTCTTGCCGCCGGCCTCCTCTGCACTAGACCTCCACTTGCTTCAAGCTTATCCTTGTGCACACCTTGCACCAAGCTTCCACTAAGGGGGAGGAATGAATACCTTCTGTAGGCACGCGCACACTGCAAGGAGACCGTGAGATCCTTGGGGACTAGCTTAGCATTCTCTGCACAAATCCTTAGTCACTCTCCATGCACGTTGCACTTCCACTTCTCTGCATCGCACTCTGGTGACTCTTGCACTTCTCTCTCTTGCTTTACTTAGACTATGCCTCTCTTGCTTACTCTAAGATTGATCCAAGAGTAGTCTTTGCCTTGATTTGAGTGTGTCGATCACATACGCTCCTAACTGCAATAGTATCTTGGTGCTCACTTTGATGTGCCAAGATTGTCTTCACAAGTGGCAGCCAACGACTCACTGTTTTGTCCTGTAGTGACTTTAGACTAAAACCAAAAATTTTAATGGGGGGCCATACTTTCACCTGTGCGTACATTGCCGCTTCACATACCTTCACATTTCCTTTTAAGTCTTCACTTTTGCACATAAACGGGGGGTTCACCTGAACCTTCCAAAACACTTTAAAACACACTTTGAACCTTAGGGAAATTAGAGAAAATACCTCTGCAACCTGCAACCCACTTTCTCCAATTTACCCTTTGTGGACAATTAATTGTGCACTACCTGTGCACTTTGACACCTGCACTTTAGCATTTTGACTTTGCACCTGTTGACTTTGATCTTTTGACTTTGACCTGTTGACTTTTACCTTTTGACTTTGACTGTAGTTGACTTTGACCAACATGACTTTTATGGGCTCAATAGTTGCCCACCACCTAATGTGCTCTCCGTCCCGGAGAGCTATAACCAAAGCTCTGAGCATAGAGGACATCATGAATTGTGAGCTGCAAAACCTGGAAAGGACACCTGCGCAGCAAATAACTCCACCAGAACAAGCACCAGAGAAGAACCAAAAGTGGGATTTTGGTAATGGAAAAGCAAAGGGTTGCAATGGGAGGGTAGAAAGGGTGGAGGGGAGGGCTGAGAGCCGGGGATGGAAGGGATAGGGAGGGTTAAGGATGTGGCTGGGCAGATTTGTAAAAGGAGGGCATGGGGTAGGATGATGGGGTCTGGAGAGGGTTAAAATGGTCAAACAGTAGAGCTACAGAGGATGCATATGGGACATTATGGAACATAAGGAAAGACAAAGGTAGAATAAGCCATGTGAAAAATGTGGGGAAATAAAAACATGGGAGAAATGTGCTTAAAACATGTGGGTTTTGACCAAAAGTCAGAGAAAAAGTTGGAATTGGCAAAAATAAAGCCAAAAATTGAGCTCAGAGGTGCCAAAAAACATGAAAATCACTCCATTTTTGTAAAAAAACGGCCAATCGAGGCATGATCCAGAGCCAAAAGCTTTGAGCCATAAAAATTAAAAAAAATAAAACTATATAATAATATTTATTTTTTTTGGCACGCCTATACACATAAAAAATAAAAATAAAAAGAAAAAGAAATAAAAATAATAAAAATAAAACTAATAAAATAAAAAATAAAAAAGATAAAAAAAATTAAAATAAAAAAAATAAAAAATAAATTTGGGGGGGGGGGGGGGGGGGGGGGTTGGGGGGGGGGGGGGGGGGGTGGGGGGGGGGGGGGGGGGGGGGGGGGGGGGGGGGGGGGGGGGGGGGGGGGGGGGGGGGGGGGGGGGGGGGGGGGGGGGGGGGGGGGGGGGGGGGGGGGTGGGGGGGGGGGGGGGGGGGGGGGGGGGGGGGGGGGGGGGGGGGGGGGGGGGGGGGGGGGGGGGGGGGGGGGGGGGGGGGGGGGGGGGGGGGGGGGGGGGGGGGGGGGGGGAGGGGGGGGGGGGGGGGGGGGGGGGGGGGGGGGGGGGGGGGGGGGGGGGGGGGGGGGGGGGGGGGGGGGGGGGGGGGGGGGGGGGGGGGGGGGGGGGGGGGGGGGGGGGGGGGGGAGGGGGGGGGGGGGGGGGGGGGGGGGGGGGGGGGGGGGGGGGGGGGGGGGGGGGGGGGGGGGGGGGGGGGGGGGGGGGGGGGGGGGGGGGGGGGGGGGGGGGGGGGGGGGGGGGGGGGGGGGGGGGGGGGGGGGGGGGGGGGGGGGGGGGGGGGGGGGGGGGGGGGGGGGGGGGGGGGGGGGGGGGGGGGGGGGGGGGGGGGGGGGGGGGGGGGGGGGGGGGGGGGGGGGGGGGGGGGGGGGGGGGGGGGGGGGGGGGGGGGGGGGGGGGGGGGGGGGGGGGGGGGGGGGGGGGGGGGGGGGGGGGGGGGGGGGGGGGGGGGGGGGGGGGGGGGGGGGGGGGGGGGGGGGGGGGGGGGGGGGGGGGGGGGGGGGGGGGGGGGGGGGGGGGGGGGGGGGGGGGGGGGGGGGGGGGGGGGGGGGGGGGGGGGGGGGGGGGGGGGGGGGGGGGGGGGG
>MU264748.1:0-20573 GCA_020310875.1 Ceratopteris richardii
TCGCGTAGTATCACTATCGATAAAATTTTATAATCACGTTTCCACAACAAGTTTGCAACAATCTGGTTCTGTTGCTACTTTCGACAAACAAACGATAATCTTGATGTTTGATTCCGACAGACGAATGACGATCTTGATGCCACTTTCCCACAGACGGCGCCAAGTGTTAAATGTTGAACGCTTCGTTCTAACTATTAAAATGACGTTTAACCGACTCTTGGGTGGGGTTCTTGGGAGTGGTAGGGGTCTGTTATACAGAGGCCTTGTACTTAGTTCCCAAAAGTACTGTTCACCTTCAGCACTGTGATAATGCTGAAAATTCTATCGAATTGCCGTACTTAGAATTTACTGTCACAGTCTTAGCTCAACCAAACGTACCAAATGCACTAAGATGCCATATTGCATCTACGCATAAACTTACTGGAATCACCAGAAACAAGAGTATTCGTCAACTTCATAGAACGGGTTTCACCGATCAAACAACACCGTAACGCAGAGAATTTGAGGGTTCAACACACAGTACTGGAAACTCAGTTCTAAACTTAGCAGATCCTTACTGCACTTAACTTTGCCACACGCAGACAGATTCCAATGTTTACAACAACATAGTGTAAATCCGAATTTCAGAACACTAACACAGTTGCTCGGATTTCGCCAATTCTTGACAAAATGTTCAAGAAGTCGTAATACACAGTGCGTGAGCTCAATCCAACAGAGATGCTAAACAACTTACTCAGAGAACAGTAATGGAACTCGCAACCTCAACGGAGTTCACTATGTAACAAATACAGATACACACAGTACCATTAGTCTACGTAGAAGATCGCCAAGATACACTGAGTACTCCAATCGTTACACAGTAATATTCAGACTCATAGTATAGTTATCTCCTGAACGTTATGAAATTTATCAACAGAACCAAGATCGTCGGCAGGCAACAAGAACGATAGACAAAACCCGATACGAACAAGAATGTAGAAACACAGAGGTTATGCAAAAACGAAACACTACCTCAACACTCAGACAGACACCCAGACGAACAGTCTGGTGATAACACGACAATAGGCCAAAATCACATCGCCCTCTTAAGCACTTCTTTTCATTGCTTTATATAGAAAGTACAAATAGGTGCGTAAACCACCTTTCGCGAGTGTTCTGCCAAGTTTTCCGTTACATCTGTCCCAATCCGACGGCCAACTAACAGGGGACTGTTGGAATTAATGTCTAAATAGACCACATAGAAGACATATGATTTTTATCTCATAGAATCCTTCCAACAATAAAAGCGTAGCACATTGGCTGGGCTAAACACCTCCCATACATACGATCAAGGTTCGAATCCTCTAACCTGCAGAAGCACAACAAATTATGTCGATGATTTTTTGTAAAGCAAAATCAGCGCCAACTTTAGCGAAGAAGCTATTTGCGTTTTTTTTTTTAATGACAAGATTTAGCGAAAGCTTTTTCACGGATCGTTGTTCTATGAAGCGTTTGTGTTTTCATGAGCTTGCTTTTAAAATACATCACATGGGACATTAAAGCTATATAAGAGGCCATAGTCTCATTATTGAGATATCACTTAAAGGTGATCAAGGACACCTTCTCAAACAAAGCTATTCTCAAGCTTTGAAGTTAAGGAGATCTTGGAGGCCCTCTCGGAGGGAGTGTTCTTATACACCCTCCGTTCAAATCGGAGAGGGTGTATATGTCTTCTGATTCTAATGCATTTCTAGCTGAACGTGGGATAAATATGAGTGTACAATGTCGTCTACACCTCAACAGAATGGAGTTGCTGAAAGGAAGAACATGTCACTCATGGAGATGGCGCTCATCAAACATTTAAGGAATACTTATATTCAGCTTTGATACCTCTTTCACCATTCTATCTATGAGTTCATAAATGAGGCCCATGGTGGCATCCTCTCCATCTGCCAAACGCAAGACTTTCAATATTGGAGCACAAATTGCTACTATTTCTTTCACATTCCTCCAAAAGAAAGCACTTAGAATAACGTTGGACACATATTCTGATTTCTGAATATGAACCACTTTCTTTCTAATGTATTAAGGGCTTACCATTAATGACCACAAGCCATCATACACCCTCTCATCAAGCATATTGGAGAGCATGATAAACATGTATGCAAAGTGTGTGGGTGCAAGCTTTACCAAATCCTTGTTGCTGAAATTTTCTAAATAAAGTAAGAATAGTAGGTTTAGAAGTCATAAATACAACAAAATTTTATGCATCTTCCAACACTGATTTTACCTATGAAATGTTCCCAATGTCTTCAAAAAGCAAATTCAAGACAATGGCATGTGCAACGAATAAAAAATATATGAGGCCATTCAGCCTCCACCAAACTACCAGCCTTTATGCAATTTGTGGCATTATCCATGCACACTTGCACAACATTTTCAGGACCCACATCTAACATAGCATCTTTCAATATGCCAAATATGTATTCTCCAAATTTGTACCCACAAGAAGTGTCTACAAATCTCAAGAACATGGCACCATAAATGCAACAAACCATGACATTGATGTGGTCTATTTCTAGTGTCAGACCAACCATCACACACAATGGTTCATCCATAAAGTTTCCATTTTTCTCTTAACCTTGCAAGTTCATTTTCAATGCACCTAACTTCGACTTGTAATTGCTTTCTGCGCAAATTTGGATATGAAGGAGCCTTGAAAGAAGGACCTACCCTTCGAATTGCATTGACCATAGGTGGAACCCTTTGAAGAGAGGGGAGTACACCTTGTAAGTTGTGGTTGTGGTTGCTCAAGGATGTGAGTATCACTTGAGTAGTGAAGCTTGCTCTCTTCATCCCTGTTCTCCAACAGAAAACGCACGACGAAAGTATGTGTGTGTATGTGTGTATGTATGTGTGTATGTATGTGTATATGTATATGCATATGCATATGTATATGGATATGTATATGGATATGTATATGGATATGGATATGGATATGGATATGGATATGGATATGGATATGGATATGGATATGTATATGTATATGTATATGTATATGTATATGTATATGTATATGTATTATATGTATATGTATATGTATATGTATATGTATATGTATATGTATATGTATATGTATATGTATATGTGTTTTTTTGTGACCATGTTAAATCAAAACTTGGAAATTATAGAAGCTTAGTCATGATCATAAATATTGTTCTACCCATGCTCATAATTTTTATATTTGAATATGTCATATAAATAGTTTCCCAAGATTTTAATTCCACAAGGAGTCATGATCCTTGATGGTGGAAAAAAGGACACTGATGTCCTTTTGCGGTACAAGACTAGTGTTACAGGCTGATGTCCCATTCATTGATGGAATCAACCAAACAATCACTTCACCAGCTAAGAGCGATCATGCAGTACTACACCAATGAGATGCCTGAACCTCATCAATTCAATAGTTTAGAGAAACATTGAATATGCACTGGACATCCTTGACAATCATGGATCTAACCCTAAGGTTTCAAAAATATCTTTAAGCTTATAGAGCATTGCCTGCTAGATTATTACCATGAGTAGTGCTAAGTCAGGTAAAATTGTACAACCATGGAATCAATCTAGAACCAACTAAATGCTGTGAACGTTGACTGAAGTCAGATTGATATTGAAAATGTCGTAGTCAAGGTTTCAATCTTGAAATGGAAGCTGGAAATCATGCAGTAATCTCAACAATAAGTTCTGAAACTGGATTCGTTATATGAGCTTTATACATGTGTGGCATCAAAAACTCACAGATTACAAGCAAAGATAAATGATAGTAAAGCCTCCAAAATATAAGAGAATCAATATGGATTCAATTCGAAGTACTTCTTAAGCATAAGTCTCCAAATAAATAATAACAATATTCTGAAATAAAATTACTTTAAAAATGTGAGTACTATCAATCCACAATATGAATTATCATTTCCTTCTTCCCGTCTTTCTTCTATCACCAGTTTATATCCTATAGAAACAGCTCCAAATGATACACGTTAGCATTAATAAGATAATAAAATATAGTTCTGAAATACCTCCTGCTGACCACCTGCAATTCGAGAATACTTCTTGTTATGGCTGTGCAGATAAGCCCCCGTATCTACGTGTCGAAATCGAACCTTTTGCTCCCTCCTCCAAACATCATCCTTGCCATCAATCTCTACTCTGCAATTCTTTTTCATATAGATTAGGACAGCAGCTGATGCAAGCAAGTCATACATGCAAGAAAAATTCCCAAATACTTACCTCCAAAGATCACCACTATCACTCTCACTTTCTCCACCAAAACAGCTAACCTATGAATTCACCATCAGACAACAATATCATTAAGAAACCAAAAATTACATGCTGCATAAAAAGTTCAAAACAAAGACCTTAATATGCATGGCTTTTATATTTTCGGAAGCACTATACACTTCAATTAATGGCTTTTGTTTAGGATTACAAATTTGAAATATTTAAATAATCATGTATAACGTCATGTCTGCTAGTCTTTTTGTCTGCAAACTCATAGAAAGAAGTAGATCAAAATACTGAAGTTTTTCAATTCTTTATCTAGTAAAAATAATCCCAGCATCTTTATTATGAACAACCTGTATACTGTCAGAGATCGACATAAAGCCTTGAGTGGATACGTGTAAATCCTTAGAATCAGTCAGATATTTGTCTGCTATTAATTGCACAGTCACACTGCCATGGACCTTCCTCATCATTATATATGTATAGCATGCTTTCATTATCTGGTCATCAAATCTGCAGTCAATATCATGAAAATCTATTACCTGAGATGTTTCGTATTGCCACTCGAAGTATTAATGATCACATCATGTTGATGAGAGGATCTCTGATCTACCAGACTACCAGTCATCTGACTTGCACTCTCCTGTTCAAACTTTTTTCAACTATGATATATCCAAGCAAATATTGAATGGTATCAAGCTCCAAGTTACACATATGCCAAGTTTTCTAACCAGCACTAGTCTACCTTCTTTTTCAGCTGAGAAATTCAAGAGCTCTTTATTCTATCATGTTTTACTAATAACAAATTGAAGCTTGTTGTGTTTTTATCTTGTCAGGCTCGTCTGATTTCACGAGGGGATGTTTCTTCAATATTTCTCACCCTTCTTATCATACTCTTAAGGCATTATGGACTATGCATCTCAATTTTATGAAGCAAAGAATAATATGCTTTCAATGTTATCTTCAGACTTCTTCAATGATTGTACAGATGTAGATGGTTCTGTTTTATGGTATCTACTCACTTTGTTTGATGCCCTCAATGGTGGCTTGTTCTTTGATTACGAGGAATTCGAAACCAAGTGCATAATCACATACTTTATCTGGACATCATCGCATCTGAAACTTTTTCTTACATTCATAGTTATCTTTCACCAGAAGCTTTTGCTCGAGAATGATTTTCTTCACTCCAAGTTTGGAAGAGTTAATTTTAGCACAACTCAACCCAACTGTGTCAACTTCATCCTCAAATTTCAAGCTCAACTTCAACTAATTTTTGCTTGGAATTTTAACTTTTCAACAAATTCTATATTTGTGATATGTTTTACTATGGCTCATTAATCCCACACTCACTCTCTTCTCAACTCAATTATATCATGGTCCTAAGGTCTCTATCCTTGAGAACCATATCTACATATATTCATTCTCTTAGTTCGTAAGTTCAGAATTATCCGAACTTACAAACGAAGAGAATAAACAGAAAAACAGATACATAAGAACCATGAGCATCACTTGGGGAAAGAATTGAATACAATTCATATCACAATATGTCCCTTTCCTTCTCTTCTAATATTCTACCTAAAAGAGGGAATGCTAAAGTGTTGCATCAGGTTTGTGTGTAAGTTGTTATTATTAGTTAGGTTCTTATCCTTTGTTCTCAACCAGAAACACATTACCACTCTAAAAATAAGGCATTTCTTGCATACTAAAACAAATTCGAAACTCTTTAATGGCAAGTAAAGTTTCTGACAAAATTTGATGCCACCCTCAGCAATCACAAATTTTGCAAGAACCATGCATGTTCAACTGAAGTTAAATAAAGAAATCTGCAAGTATACATGGGGAAGCAGTTCCTAACCAGGAAAATGTTGATTTACATGTCAACGCTTTTTGACAATGAAGAGAGAAGACCTTGTGATTATGAAAGAATTTCAATCACTGCAGAAATCCCTGTTTGCTTGTTGAGTTGTTTCATTTATTCAAGCACAAAGAGACAGGTTGTAAGACCAAACTCTTTTTTTACATTCAATTGAAATATCCATGCCTTTTAGGTCAGGTGGACTTCAAATGTCTCGCTCTGCCATCGAGCCACCCCTCCCTGCTCTGGCCTGCCTGCTGCTCTCCCCGCCGCCCCTTCTGCCTGACCTGCCCTCTGCTCACGCCCCTGAAACCTGAAACTCTGAAGCCACCGAAGTTAGGCAGACATGGGCTTCATTGCCCTCTGCTCCCATCCCCGAAACCCGAACCTCTGAAGCCACCGAAGTTAGGCAGACATGGGCTTCATTGATTGTCAATGATATTTGTGGAGAGACTCAGTGCCCTAAACACTTTCCATGAAGAAGTAGAGTGAGGTTCCATTGATTGTCAGTGATATTTGGGGAGAGACTCAGTGCCCTAAACCCTTTCCATGAAGAAGTAGAGTGTTCTTGCCCAGACTAATAATTGTTGCCTACAGTTATAAGCCACTCTCACCCTTGCTCCATCGCGCATCGGGAGCGCTCCCGTCTTCATCGCAACTCTTTGGGCTCAGCACACTGAGCATGTTCCCATCCTCCAAAGCCATGAATGTTGGAGACCTCTAAATCTCCAAAGGCTTGATCTATACTGATTTAAGAACACCTCTATATCAATCATAGACCAAACTTTACACAAATGTTACCTTGATTTACAAAATCATTCACTATCACTTCTCTGAGTGAAATTTCTTCTTCTTCAAGAAGTCTGCTTCAAAGATTAATTTCATTACATGCACATATCCTCGAATTTCTTCAATCTAATGATATACATACCTCCATGCTACCTTTGCGCAATCATATCATTCATTAGATCTTCAAAAGAAGATCTAAAACTCTGATTTGATCATTAAGATCAAAGGTATGTCAGAAACTGTCTTCCTGAACAAGTGACTTTGACATAGTCAACTTCTAAGGTTGATTTCCCACGGCACAAGTCCCCTTTTGCTAAATGCTTTTAGCCATAGCTTCTTTATCTTCTAGCTTAGATTTTGAATGCTCAGTCATCAAAAACTTTACATTGTGCACTGAGATCCAAGCAAAACTTTGTCACGAAAAAATGCGCGACTGTGAGAGGTCTACCTGCAGACTTTACATATTCATGTTCCTATTGATCATACACACCACCTAAAAGGAATTAGACCATGAAACTTTGAAGATAGCTTGATTAGCTTCTAGATTAGATGTGTACAAAAGATTTTCTGATCCACATGATCAGGCTGAGAGAAATCAAAGAAAAACTCGATGCTAACTCAGAAAGATGACTCTCTACACATCTATCTCATGGACACTTGGCTTCTAATGACTCTCTCTCATATTTCTTTACATTATTGACTTATATACATATGATTCTAGACTTATCCCGTGTCTATTACATTATTCCTTATCATCCTTAAGATCATCTATATTCATTGTACAAGAATTCTCAACTATAATGTACATATGTATACAAGCTATATTTCTGAGATCTCTTCACTTCCTCTAATGACTTCTTTGGCTTCATTTTGATTTCTAACTTGCTTCAAGTTCTTCATAATCACCAATTAGGGATTGCTTTGCTCCAACAGCTCCCCCTCAATCACTTATTATGATTATGCCATTCTTCTTTACTCCTTCCATCTCTTTGAACTTCTCTAGCTTAGGTCTATCTAAGCTCTTTGTCAACATATATGCAACTTGCTCTTTTGTTGGTGTATACAAGACTTCAATCTCTTTGTCAAGTACCTTTTCTCTCAAGAAATGATACTGAATCTCTATGTGTTTAGTCCTGGCATTAAAAACAGGATAAACTCGTGTTGTCTCCCAAAACAATTGGAGTACTCTGATCAGTTCCAAAACTTTTCAATAAGGTCTTCAACCATATCACTTCTTTTGCAACCTCTACCATTCCTTTATACTCAGCTTATGTGGATGACAAAGCAATTGTATGTTGCTTCTTTGAACACCAAGAAACTAACTTATCTCCAATATAACAGAGATAACCATGAGTAGACCTTCTATCATCTGAATTACGTGCCCAATCTGCATCACTAAACATTTTGACTCTTGTGTCAGAAGTAAAGCCATAATACAAATATTCACTCAAGGTTCCCTTGATATATCTGAGTACCCTTTGAGTTGCAATCCAATGAGTTTTCTTTGGACAATGCATGAATTGTGATAAAACACTAACTGCATATGATAGGTCTGGTCTTGTCAAGGTAGCATAGATCAAACTACCTACCAAACTCTGATATTTCTTCATATCATTAAATTCTTCTCCTCCATATCTCCTCAATTTATGGTTTACTTCCAATGGTGTGGACGAAGGCTTGCAATCTTCCATGTTAAACTTGACCAAAAGATTCTTCAAGTATCTCTCTTGTGTAACATATACTCCATGTTGAGTATACACAATCTGCATTCCTAAGAAATAAGACAAGTTTCCCAAATCACTTATCTTAAACTCCTTTTCTATTTGCTTCTTAAGTTCCTTGATTCCTTGAGCATATGTACCTGCGACAATAATATCATCAACATAGATATACATATATATGAACCCATTTTCACTTGCCTTCACAAGCAATCTACTATCTGCTTTTGATGCTTGATATCCACATTCATTCAAGAACTTAACAAGCCTATAATTCCATGTTCTTGGGGCCCGCTTCAAACCATACAAAGCTCTCTTTAGCTTACATACATAATCTAATCCAATTGAATCCATGAAACCCTCTGGTTGTTCCATGTATACCTCATCTGCAATATATCCATTCCGAAATGCATTCTTCACATCGAATTGTGACAACTTCCAACCTTTACAAGAAGCAATAGCAATTAGAGTTTTAATTGTAGACATCTTAGCAACTCGACTAAAGGTTTCATCATAATCTACCCCATAAGTTTGGGCATAACCTTTAACCACAAGTCTAGCTTTATATCTAGACACTTCACCATTTGCAAACCTCTTTGTCTTATACACCCACTTAGATCCAATTACCTTCTCGTTCTTTGGTCTTGGCACCAATTCCCATGTCTCATTCTCAAGTAGAGTATCATACTCTTCTTGCATTGCCTTTTCCCAATTCTGTTTACCTTTAGCTTCTTCATATGTGGTTGGATCTTCTTCTGTCTTCACAATATAAGCATAATCTTTTGTTGTTAAAAAAGATGTATCATAGCTATACCTGATGGGTTCTTTTCTTTCTCTCAAAGATCTTCTGACCTCTTCACTTCTTGAAGTCTCAGTTACATTTGACTCTGGATCAAATCTTGGCCTATCTTCATCATTGATATCCACATTCATTCAAGAACTTAACAAGCCTATCCACTATCTGCTTTTGATGCTTGATATCCACATTCATTGAAGAACTTAACAAGCCTATAATTCCATGTTCTTGGGGCCTGCTTCAAACCATACAAAGCTCTCTTGAGCTTACATACATAATCTAATCCAATTGAATCCATGAAACCCTCTGGTTGTTCCATGTATACCTCATCTGCAATATATCCATTCCGAAATGCATGCTTCACATCGAATTGTGACAACTTCCAACCTTTACAAGAAGCAATAGCAATTAGAGTTTTAATTGTAGACATCTTAGCAACTCGACTAAAGGTTTCATCATAATCTACCCCATAAGTTTGGGCATAACCTTTAGCCACAAGTCTAGCTTTATATCTAGACACTTCACCATTTGCAAACCTCTTTGTCTTATACACCCACTTAGATCCAATTACCTTCTCGTTCTTTGGTCTTTGCACCAATTCCCATGTCTCATTCTCAAGTAGAGTATCATACTCTTCTTGCATTGCCTTTTCCCAATTCTGTTTACCTTTAGCTTCTTCATATGTGGTTGGATCTTCTTCTGTCTTCACAATATAAGCATAACCTTTTGTTGTTAAAAAAGATGTATCATAGCTATACCTGATGGGTTCTTTTCTTTATCTCAAAGATCTTCTGACCTCTTCACTTCTTGAAGTCTCAGTTACATTTGACTCTGGATCAAATCTTGGCCTATCTTCATCATTGCCCTGCAATTTACTTTTGCAATCATCATCATCAATATCTTCTTCATACACCTTTACTTTTGTCTTTCCTTTCCTGTGTCTTTCTTCAAAATTTGCATGATCATTAGTTGACCCTGTACACCATGTGCTTTGCTCATCAAATGTAACATCTTTTGTAACAAGAAATTGTTTTGTAGATGGACTCCATAGTCTGTATCCCATCTATCTATCATCATACCCAATGAACATATACTTTTTTGCTTTGGGTTCTAACTTATGTCTTAATTGAGAAGGAACATAAGCATATGCCAAACATCCAAATACCTTACAATGATCAAGAGCAAGTTTCTTACCCCACCATGCTTCATAAGGTGTTCTACCATCCAAAGCTTTGCAAGGTAACCTATTCACAAGGTATGTTGCAGTGTTGATAGCTTCTGCCCATAAGTAATTTGGACAATTCTTCTCTTTCATCATTGATCATGCAAACTCTACAAGAGTTCTATTTCTTCTTTCTACAACTCCATTTTGTTGAGGGGAGTACCGGCAAGTTACTTCTCTTTTTATACCTGCATTCCACAAATAATCATCAAACTCTTTAGAAAAATATTCTCCCCCTCCATCTGATCTCAACCTCTTGAGCTTTTTTCCTGTAATCCTTTCTGCATAAGCATGATAGTGCTTGAATGTCTTGAACACTTCAGATTTGTCCTTGATTACATACAGTCTAATCCATCTTGTCGCATCATCAACAAACAACACATAATATCTTGATCCATTTATGCTATAGTCCCTTGAAGGACCCCACACATCTGTATGAACCAATTCAAGCAAATTTGAATACTTGTATCCTGATTTATTGTATGAACTTCTGTGAGCTTTACCTAATTGACAAGCTTCACACTTGTATACCATGTGTTGACCTTCAACATTTGGCAATCCAAGCACTACATCATTCTTTGGCATTTCTGTTATGGCTCTCTCATTGAAATGACCTAGCCTTTTATGCCATAGATCTAACTCAGACATCTTTTGACTTCCATAAGTAAACAGCATGTCCCACATTACCTTGGAACTTGAGAGTAAAAAGCCTTCCTTCCTTTTGACCTGTAATGATATTTCTATATTCCTGATTTGGATCTTGCACATAAAGACCAAGCATAAAGTGAAAAGCATTGGATCAATGAAGACAAAGAGTGGAAGCACACTCTTAAGCACTATGTTCCTACTATTCCTAAAAACTTGATAAGTGTAGGACAAATTGTGGAAAAAGGATATGAAGTCGGATTCACAAATGATGGAGTTTGAAGCAAGTTAGAAATCAAAATGAGGCCAAAGAAGTCATTAGAGGAAGTGAAGAGATCTCAGAAATATAGCTTGTATACATATGTGCATTATAGTTGAGAATTCTTGTACAATGAATATAGATGATCTTTAGGATGATAAGGAATAATGTAATAGACATGAGATAAGTCTAGAATCAGATGTATATAAGTCATATTTCTGAGATCTCTTCACTTCCTCTAATGACTTCTTTGACTTTATTTTGATTTCTAACTTGCTTCAAGTTCTTCATAATCACCAATTAGGGATTGCTTTGCTCCAACAATGAATACTACGGCTAAGAAGGCGAATTTGATGAAAATGGAAGACAAGCTCACCATAGCCATCAAAGAAAACAAAAAGATGGTGGACTCCACTATCACGACCATCATCTACCGCATCTCGAAGCTCAAGAAAGGAGCAGAAACCTATCACAAGGAGAGGGAAACATGGAAGAAGGAGAAAGGGGAGTGGGAGAGGGAATACAAGAAGGAAAAGGAAGAATGGGCTAAGAAGAGAGCGAACATGAGAGAGGAATTGGAGCTCCTAAAAGCTTCAATGATCTCCCTTACACCCGAAGAAGGGGAGATTAATATGAAGAAAAACGAAAGCTCGCAAAGAAGAACTCACCAAAGCCTTGACCACGAGCATGGAAAACAAGCTAGAAGCTACCAAAGAAGGGTGGATAGACATAGTGAAGAAGAACATAGAAAAGGAAGCCAAAGAAGAGGCACAAAAGGAAGAAGCCCTCATCGTACACACAACCCTTGAGGAAGAAAAGATGAGACAAGCCCACCATCTCAATGTACGCATCACAAGCATTGCCCAAAAAGAGGGCTCTACCCCTGAATCCAATGGGAAGACACTATGCAAGATGCTCGACTATAACGAGGAGTCCCCTCCGTTCATCAAGTCTTCGAGAGCGAGATGAGAACCCACGAAGAAGAGAACTCTCACTCTACACTTCCCCTCTAAAGATGTAAGGTCCACCTTCCTTCCCAAAAGGATGATTTTGAGAGCACATGATGACCCCCCCCCCCCATATCTACCTGGATGATGATCTCACACCCATGCAAGTAGCACATCACCGTGCATGCATGTGAAGGGTACACCAATCTCCCAAAGAAGGAAAGAAGGCTTCATACAAAGATGGCCGTGTAATCATTAATGGCAAGGCCATCCCATAAGGATTTGTGGATTGTGAGACACTCGAGGAGATACACCTTGCAGTTTGAAACTACAATGGAGACCTATGGACACACCCAAGAGGTTGGAAGAGGTGCACAGAGGTAGAAACATCTGTTGGAAGTGGAGTGGGCCCTTAATAACAATAATCACATGTTTATAGGATCTTCCAACACATGAACCTTAGCATACACACCTTTATACTCAAAAAGAGATGAGCGAGAGATGAAGAGAGAATAGAAAAGATTTTTAAGTGTGAATTGCCTACCTACACTATCTAATATTAAAATGTCAATTCCAATGTGTGCAAATGATACAAAACTGAATCTGAACTGAAATTAGATACAAAATCTGAATCTAGGCAGAATTTCAGGATCTAGATACAAGAGTGTGTGTGCAAAGTGCCTACGAAGAGTGTGTATATGTAAGAATGGAGTGAATATGAACAGTTTAGAACTGTTATACAGCAAAACCTAATTCTGAACTTAAGGTTTCAAAAACCCTCAATTAGAAACTAATGAACTAGCAAGTGTAAAGCTGAATATAAATTTGCTACTCACAATTCTCAGCAAGATGCTCATTGTTGGCTGCCAAAATCTCCTCCAAAGCTGCACAAAAGGTAGAGCACACCTCCTCCAAGTATAGAAGACCTCCTCCTAGCTTCAGTAGACCTTGATCTCCTCTTGAGTTGATTGGATAATGACCCAAGGCCCTTACTTTATAAGCTTAAGATCAGCCACGATGTGCTTTTCAATGAAGAAGGCAATCCCAAAAGCTATCGCTAAAACTCATGCGAAAATAGTCCAAAAAAAGCCAATTCATAATAAATTGCATTTTCGTTAAAAAAGTGCTTTTTGAAGACCTATGAGCTGCGATCTCAAAAATTTTGAGCATAGGCTAGAGAGTCGAGTGAGCTTTCATTGATATGCTCCATGAGAGGAACAAAATGAGGTGAAAACACTTTTTGAGCAGAAATTAGGGTTAGGGTTTTCTCCCAGATTTAACCTCTGATGACTAAATGTTATATATCAAATGAAAACCCTCTTCAAGCTCTTTCTAATGAGCCAATAAAAATTTTTTTCTTTCGGTAACCAAAATTTGGCAAAGTACCCAAAAATTAGGGTTGTTGGAAATTAGTGCTTTGTGCTATTCTGACATTGTTTCCAATAATCCCCCCTTCAATGTCATAATGGTACAAGGTTCAATAATCTACAAAATCCTAATGTCTGTCTCTGGATAATGCCTCGGTAAAAATATCTACAACATTCTCACTTGTAGCTATGTAGACTATTTCAATGTGCTTCTTAGATACATGTTCCTGAATATAGTGGTAATGTCCCTCAATATGCTTTGTCCTAGCATGATGAACAGAATTCTTTGCAATAGCAATAGCAGTCTAGCTTTCTGAAAACATCTCCATAGGTCGATGAACTTGAACATCAAGATAACTCAAAATTTTCAAATAGCTTCAAGTGTAGTTGTAAAGGCCGCCCTATACTCTACTTCACTTGAAGATGTAACAATTGTAGGTTGTTGCTTGGACAACCAAGAGATAAGATAATTTCCTAGAAAGCAACAATAGCCACTAGTGCTTCTTCTTGAGTCTTTATCACCTGCACAATCAAAATCATAACCTCTAAGTAAGAAATATGGTGATCTCATAAATACCATATCATAATTGGAAGTTCCCTTCAAATATCTGAAAATACTCTTAACTACTTTCCAATGAATTTTGAGCGGACTCTGCGTAAACTGGATACTTCAGAAACTATAAACTAAATGTAAGGACATGTATTACATAAATAGATCAAGCAGAATATACAAAGTAGCATCAAAAGATTATGAATCTACTTCTTCCTGTAATGACACATTAACATCTATAGGTGTCTGCATAGGCTTGGAATCTGACATCTCAAACCTTTCCAATAATTTCCTAATATATTTTTGTCCAACATTGAGTAACTGAATTCATAAGACTTTGAGCTTCGAAATATGTGACTGAACAAACTTTCATCCTAGTGTTGGCTAGTTGTCTCCTTAGATGAGGAGATGATCCCAAAAGCTATCGCTAAAACTCATGCGAAAATAGTCCGAAAAAGCCAATTTCTAATAAATTGCGATTTGATTTAATTATCACTAAAAACGTGCTTTTTGAAGATGTATGAACTCCGATCTCATAATTTTGAGCATAGGCTAGAGAGTTGAGCAAGGTGGTTAGGTTCGTAATGTTTGGTAAAGTTTGTAAGGTACGTTACATAAATGAATAAATAAATAAATATATATATATATATATATATATATATATATATATATATATATATATATATATATATATATATGTGTGTGTGTGCGTGTTATATATATATATAGAGAGAGAGAGAGAGAATCCTTTCTTTTCCACATTTGAAGTTTCCGTAAGCACACTAAAAAGATGAAGGATATAAACTATTCAATTTTGCACACAATAGATGTTTTATATTGTCATACATGGACCATGATTCATTATGCATATTACAAGTAAACCCTAACATAATGTTAAATATAAGGAGTTACAAAATTAAGGATAGTAGACCATGAAATTGGTGAGATCAACGATCATGCCAACCTTGAAAACCTCATAAAAAGGCTCTTTTAAGAGCTTGGGAAGCTAAGAGAAAGGCAAGAAAACTTGAATGACTAAATGGACAACAAACCGGATGTACGGTTCGATGACAAACCGAAACGAACCGGATGAGGTACTTTATCCTTCCAATACACGAATCGGGGCTACCTTGGAGTTGAGTTAGCTTTCCTTGATCTGATCCACGAGAGGAACAAAATGAGGTGAAAAACACTTTTTGAGCAAAAATTAGGGCTAGGGTTTTCTCCCAAATTAAACCTCTCACGACTAAATGTTATGTACCAAATGAAGCTCGCTTCAAGCTCTTTCTAATGAGCCAATAAAAACTTTTTACTTTTTATGACCAAAATTTGGCTAAGTACCCGAAAATTAGGGTTGCTCGAAATTGGGGTTTTGTGTTATTCCAACATTGTTTCCAACAACATCATTATACTAACAGAGACACATGAGAGCCAAGAGCAGAGCCAACCTCAAGTTCCAGGTTGGAAGTCAGCATACAGAGTGTACACACCGGCACACCACGAGAGGATAAGGAGGAGTAGCCATACTCTTCAGAGATGGACCTCAGAGAAGGATACAGATAGTCAAACGTGATTCACATGCCAAATATCTTTGGATCCAACTCCAACTCTCACACGAGAGGATCATCTACATAGCGTTATGCTACTTTGCTCCTTCTAGCTCCCGGTTCGCTATGATAGATCGAGAGGAGGACTTACCATACACTTGCTTGTTTTATAGAGTACTCTGCACTAGGGGAAGTCTTCCTTTTGGGAGACTTCAATGCAAGGACGGGTAATGATCAGTGTGCGATGTGTAAACCAAAGGACCCACATACTACCTACCATACAGGATGAGTCTACAACTCGTGCTTCAACCAACTCTACACACACTCACTATGGCACTCATCTACTCTGACTAGGCTCTCGACATAATCTCAATATTTATAACGGGATGGTTGAGTGGCCTACCTAAGGAGGATTGACATGCATACCACACTCAGTCATAGATGGAAGGGGAAGTACAATAGATTACCTCATGGGATCCGCGGAGGCCATCCACCTACTTACCTCATTCATGATCCCACCCATACCCATTGGGACCAATCACACATACCTCGCACTCCCTCAGGGGAGACACCCCCACTCACACACCCACAACAAGCATCCCACACACCACCATCCACTTCACACATGAGCTAGCTCACATATATGCGGCTCAAGTCGAGAAGGATCCTCTCTTTGCTTCAACCAGAAACTCCACTACTGCTACTCACCTCATGGATAGCATCGGTCCTTCACACATCAGCCATCAGCTCCTTCCCACACACCATCCACTCTGGTCACACATCTCCTCCGCCGACTATGCCACAACATCGCTAGTATGATAAGGAATGCAGAGATCTCTATCGCCGACAACGAGCTCAACCAGCATTGGGAGAGATCAAAGAGAGAGAGGTCAAGAGACAAATGAAGACCCTCACACGTCGAAAGAGGCGAGCATTTGAGGAGGCACGAGAGCTTGAGCTATACCGCCTCTTTATGAGTATGGACATTGCTACAACATGGCATACCCTACGAGAGCCACTCCCGACCACACCTATTGGGGACCCTCGTACATGGCATGATTATGCTGAGAGATTATATGAGGTACCTCGACAACTCCCCATTACCAAGCCACCTCAGCCTTGCCCTACTAGTTCTTCTCTCTTCACAGCAAAGATGGTTGAGAGGGCCATAGGACGACTATGACATGGACACTCCACAAACCACACCGGATTGCAGAGCGAGCATCTCATATACGTAGCCTCTACTATAGCCCCATTGATTGCACACGTCTTCAATCGGACTATAGGAGAGGGCTTCCTAAAGGAGTGGACTAGGCACACCATTGTGCCTATCCACAAATCCAGCGACACCCTGGACCCAAGGAACTACAGGACCATCATGATTGGCCAAACTATACGGGGCTATACTTGAGGCAGACCTAAGCTCATATGCAAAGACGAGGGGCTACGGGCGCAAGTTTTGAATGGGCTTTCTCCACTATTCATCCCATCTTCATTTTGCGCTCCTCGTTGTTGCTTTGCGAAAGAAGAGATTATATTGCACCTTTGTGGACTTTCGCAAAGCTTTTGATAAAGTGCCACGAGAGAGGCTCTTCCGACGCATCTAGAGCTTGGGAGTACCATCACATATGATTTGGGCTATCTATGCACTCTAAGAGCAGGTGACTTGGAGGGTGCAATGTCCAGGAGGATTGTCCGAGGCCATTGCTAGCACCATCAGTGTTAACCAAGGCTGCCCACTCTTCCCCACTCTATTTGGTCTCTACATCGACGAAATCAAGGACCACATTCTTCAAGCTGGAGGAAATGTGGACATGTGCAGACCTCGTAGGTACACATGTATGCCGATCACATTGTATTGATTTCAGAGTCACGTGAGGGATTACAGCGCCACCTAAATGCCCTAGATGAGTTTTGTACATAGAGGGGCTTGAAATAAACCTTGATAAGACCAAGGTCATGATCTTCCACACCTCCCCCTTAATGCAGAGTGAAGAACGATTCACAGCTTTCGATGGACAGATTGAGGTGGTCACTTCCTATGTCTACCTCCAGATCACATTCACGAGCTTGCCAGGCCCCTTTCGCATGAGGCAAGCAACGACCCACAGACTCACACAAGGATATGCAGCTTTAGCCATGTTAGAGTGGAGATGTCACCAGGCATACTTCCAAGAGCCCCCGCACAAAGGGGTGGCTATTTGATACACTAGTCAGACAGCTATGATGTATGTGTGACAGTTTGGGCCCCAAGCCTCACAATCACCCAATGGAGTGCAATCGAGAGGCCACAAGTACGTATGTTGCAACTATTTTGCGGGGAACAGCCAGTGCCACGTGACATCATCAACGCAAAGCTAGTTGCACCACCCATGGTAGTAGATGCACTATTCCAAACTATCCACTTTATTCAGAGGACGAGGGAGCTCCCTACAAACAGACTCACACACACAGCATTTGAGGCATCTATATAGATATCAGAGTCAAGATATGGGAGAGCTTGATACACTCACGTTAGAGCCTGGTTTCATAGTCATGGACTTGATATGGACGGAGTGCTGCCTTTTCAATATGACCCCTACTCACCTCACATCCACCTCTCCCATAGTGAGAGGAACGTTGTGCTCAGAGAGGATCTCTGGAAGCTCTACATTAGTCAGACATGGCTCACACCACACATGGGATCAAGACTATCATACTACAGAGGCCAATTCTTAGACATACTAGCATACGGTTTCATCCAGCGACCACACTACATGGATACTTACATGCCTCATAGCTCGAAGGTAGCGATTGGCCAGTTGAGGGTCTCATCATACCGACTAGAGATTGAGACAGGAAGAGGAGCAGATATGTAGGATATGCAGAGTAGAGATGGAGGATGAGGAGCACTTTGTATGCAAATGTAGCACATATGATGACAGCAGATGCAGGTACGAGACTTTGTTTACAGGGCCTCCCACCCTCCCAGAGATCATGGACTCTAGAGATCAGCGACAGCTCGGGCCATTCTTACTAGAGATACAGAGTCACAAAGATTCCCTACTCCAGCCCACCGCAGTGGCCAGGCAAGAGGGAGACAGAGTCAGCTCACTAACTTCTTTGTTCTACGACGTGAAGCAGCCCTCCCCCCCTAAGCTCACACATCGAGAGGGGTGACTCTTCAAAAGGCTCAGACCTCTCCAGCTAGGAGATGACCTTATGCTATAGGATATTGGGTCCCAAGACTTCACCAACACCAAATTGCAGAGATCAAGGCTGCTGACCACCGTGCCATGGAGGAAAGACCATCCAAGATGATGGCTGATCCCGCTGCAGTCATTAGGGCAGCCCTGACCCCGCCTCCACCTATGTACCACATCTTACACCCACCCACTAGTATAGGATGGAGCTAGTTAGTCACTCACATGCATTCTCATGCTTGTACTACCCTTATCATAGATATAGCACTCCATACCCCCCCCCCCCAAAAAAGACTTTCATGGGTATCTCCACATGCATAATACAGAGATCTATATCAGCTTTACCAGTTTTTTCAGCACTTTTATCTTTCCGATTGACAGAAGCCACACCCATGTACATTGATTTGTCTTATAGGCCGAGTTCGGCCTCCTAATAGACGTAAAAACACTTTCTTTCTTTCCATCCAAAACTATAAGTAAAAGAAATAAATTCATAATTACCTCCAGATTTCCTGTTATAGGTGATGGAAAGAGATGACTGTGTAACCATTTGCGGGTCTGCATGTGCTGTAATCGAATAATTGTTCCATCTAGCACTGAGGAGCCTTGCAACAAAGATGAGTCATTCACCTCTCGAACAACCTTGAATACAAATCATTACTTACATGAGCATGTACATACACACATGGATACGTAAGTTTCAACCTTTCTAGATTATAAAAGAGTTCGAAGTAAGAAAAAAAACATCCAGCTCCAAATTAAATAAATAACAGGTAAGTGTTTTACGCAAAGGAACTGAAGACATGTATAAGCAAAAAGGCCATTAATACCATAACCATAACATGAGAATGAGCCTTTGTTATACAGTTAATTGTCATCACTAAGAAAAACTAACCATGTCTTTCTCTAAAATCCAAAGAAAAACTACAAGATAAAGCCTAAACTAATACCATGCATTCTCTATTGGAAATATTTTCAGAAATCTCAACTGTAGACTATCAGAGAAACCAAAAACTAAAATCCATACCATATTGATGGAATTCTTCACCTTCTCTGATAACCAATATTTATCTCTCACATGGCTTTAATTTTCTTTTGGAAGTTTCCTTAATCAAATAAAATTCAATTAACAGAACCTGTAGAAACCGGGGGGGGGGGGGGGGGGGGGGGGGGGGGGGGGGGGGGGGGGGGGGGGGGGGGGGGGGGGGGGGGGGGGGGGGGGGGGGGGGGGGGGGGGGGGGGGGGGGGGGGGGGGGGGGGGGGGGGGGGGGGGGGGGGGGGGGGGGGGGGGGGGGGGGGGGGGGGGGGGGGGGGGGGGGGGGGGGGGGGGGGGGGGGGGGGGGGGGGGGGGGGGGGGGGGGGGGGGGGGGGGGGGGGGGGGGGGGGGGGGGGGGGGGGGGGGGGGGGGGGGGGGGGGGGGGGGGGGGGGGGGGGGG